>MU716208.1:4103-102051 GCA_026770625.1 Nicotiana glauca
AAATCCTTGGCTTCAAATTTCCTCTACGCGTTCGCGTCCACCACCACGCGAACGCGATGCCTTAAAACCTGCAACACTTATGACAGCAAAACTGATCACATAGCCAACCAAAAACGATTCGTTTGAACCCCCGAAAATACCCCGAGGCCCCCGGGACCTCAACCAAGCATGCCAACATATCCCATAAAACCATACGAACTTGTTCCAATCATAAAAACACGCCCTTAAACACAAAAATCATCAAATCAAGGCGGATTCAAGCCTAAGTTTCAACTATAACTTCCGAAACCAACATCCAATCAAAAACCTGACCAAACGATGTTCGAATGACCTAAAAATTTGTAGACATATCCAAAATCACCTAACGAAGCTACTGCAACTGTCAGAATTCCATTCTGACTCTCGAATCAAAATCTCACCTATCCACCGGATTTCGCCAAAATCCCAACTTCGCCAATTCAAGCCTATTTCTACACCGGACCTCCAAATTAAATTCCGATCGCTCTCCCAAGTCATAAATCATTCCCCGAAGCTATCCGAATTACCGAAATTCACATCCGAGCCTTCTAACCACATAGTCTACTTCCGGTTGACTTTTCTAAAACAAGCTTCCTTCTACGAGGCTATGTGCCTTATTTTCAACCAAAACCAGTTCAATTACGCCCGATCAACTCAAATACCGATATAAAAATATGAAACAACACAATAAGGGAAAAACGGGGCGGTAACTCACGTGACAACGGGTCGGGTCGTCACAATTATGAAACCCACCCCTAATATAACTTTTCCCCTCCTTGCGCTTTGACCTAAAAAGTAACGATTCCTACATATTCAGTTCCCACGATATGCTTCATTCCCACGATCTCAAACCACGATTTCTAACTCCTATCCCACCAACTCTTCAATGGGGATTGTCAGTAATAACTGTTTCTCCCTTGTGCACATCAAGCAGCAATTCTGGATAGAAGCTATTAAGTCTTTTCTATTATAAGTTCACTGCACCATGTTGTCATAGATGATTTGGTATATTATAGCTGTAGTATTGCTCTCCTACTAATTGATACTGCTTTGTTTGATATGCGTTTATGAAGGTACCTTTGCTTTGTCGTCCATGTAGCCATAACTCAATAGCTTCTATAATTTTTTATTTAAATACAATTCCTAATTAGTAGCAGATTTGGGTCTATCTATTGTGGGATGTCACAATAGTGGGGAAACAAGTAATTCTTTGGCTAGATTTCGTGGTTTGCCCAAATAATATGAAGCTTAAGACTAAAGACCACAAGCTTAAGTTGATATTCACGCAGAAGATCAATGTTGAGCAATTGTCAAATCCACAACAATTTGACAACAGTGAATTATTCGGTAATTAAATCTTCTCATTTTTTCCAGTTGTATTTTACTTTTCATGATCTGTTTTCTATCTTTTGAGAACTAAACCAATCCCAATTATAGTGTCAGAAATCAAAGCTTAAGTTTTAGATTAAAGTTGAATGACCTGATTTTGTTAGATCCTTAAGCATTTAGGTAAACGGTTAGTTTTGCTTGTTGTAGCATTATCTCTTCTTCTTTTTTTTTTTGTAAGTTATTCAATCCTCTCGATCCTTTATTAAGAAGAAAAAAAATAGAATTATAAGACTTATAAAAATAGTTAGAATTATTATGAAAAAAGTCGTACATATACACATAACTAAAATCATAATAAATAAATAGTCATAAATGAAGAATACTAAAAAAAATAATTAAATGAAATGATATCGTTAAAATACATATACTAATTAAATTTCTCATGTAGGAAAATTTAGTTAATAAATAGAACTCATAATTTCATAATGAAAAATATAAAAATATAAAGAAACTATATATATATATATATATATATATATATATATATATAACACATTTTCTTAATTATTAAAAATGTTAGTACATTTTTTTATAGAAACAATAAAAGGCTTATCTCTTTATACTTTTGATGAATTCAAAATTATAATTTAGTAATAAAAATTATATTATTTAAATTTTCAGTAAGTATAAAATGAGAAAACTAAAAAAATATATCTATAATTAAAAAAAGAGGAAGAAGCATCCTAATTAAGCCAAGTGGCATCATCATAATAAGTCACTTGGCACTTTAGGACAAACTAGTAGTCGTACCAGCGCGATGCGCGATCAATATTAAAAAGAAAAAAATAAATTATAATCATTCTTGTTTGATACTATTAGACCGTATTGCTTTAATAAATTTTAATTGTCATTTATTTGTCAATATGATATATCCAACCCTCACCGATATTTTAGTAGTTAATTTCTTTGTTAATTTTTAATAAATAATTTTTTTGTTATTAACTAATTATGTCATGTGGTTGTTTTCTAGGCTATCACTTGTATTAATGTGGTATATTTTTCTTTGACTTTTAATAATATATAGATAGATTATTAGCATATTACTTGTTTAATATTTTTGTCTGCTATTTTTTTGTAATATAATAGAAGATATATATTTTATTACTCTTGAAAATATATATTTTTTATTTTAAATTTTATTATATTTTTCTCAATAATATTGTTTGAATTTTAATGAATAGATATACTTTTTATTTCAAAAAAGAAAAAAGAAAATAATTTTAAAAAATGAAATAAAGACATTAACTAACCTAGACCAACTCTCCCCCATGTTTTAGTAGTTAATTTAGGTAGTTAATTTCTTTATTAATTTTCAATAGATAATTTCTTTGTTATTAACTAATTATTCCATAAGGTTTTTTTCTAGGCTACCACTTGGCATAAGGAGAGGACTTTATTCTCTCCTTTTAATAATATATAGAAAATATATAGAATATTAGAAAGAAACTACTCCACCATTTGAATCAAAAGTTTTTTATTGCTTTATTTTTGTTTTTTTTATTTTAAAACAATGATAAACTCCAACTTGAAACTACTCCCCAATTTAAAATGGTAATTTTTATTTTTTTATTTCATTTTTTTATTTTAAAACTCCAAGTTGAAACTACTCACCGATTTGAATTGGTAGTTTTTATTCTTCTTTTTTTATTTTTTTATTATAGTTCATTTTTTTTATTTTAACACTAATACTTGAAACTACTCCCACCCAATTTGAATGTGTAGTTATTTTTTTATATATTATATTTTAGATTTTTTTTTTATTATAACTCATTATGAGATATCTATATTTATTAATTAAAATAAAGTAACCAATTAATATATATATATATATATATATATATATATATTGGTAGTTTTTTATTTTTTATTATAATTTTGTTTTTATAGATATTTAAATTCAATATAATAACTAATAACTAATTATTAACTAAAAAACTAATTAGTAACTAATTATACCATGTGACTTTTTTTTATGCTGCCACTTGGCTTAAGGAGAGGGCTTTATCCTCTTCTTTTAATAATATATAGAAGATTAGTTATTTTAGAAAAAATTAGTTTCTCTTGAATTTGAAAACAATTAATTAGGTATTCTATATTTTTTTTAATAGAAGTGTAGTTTCTATGTTTTTTAAAAAGAAAGCACCATCCCTACGTTAGGTGTTCCATATTTAAAAAAAAATTAGTATCAACATTTTTTTAAAGAAGACGAGCAGTTAATTAGGTATTCTATATCTAAAAAAAAGTAGTTTCTTCCTTTTTTAAAAGAAAACGTCTGTACATTTGAAACCTTAAAGAACCGCAATTGGGAACGCAATTTTCACCTATTTGCCCTAATAATTTCATCCTTCAAATTCGACACTTCAATCCCACGATATCTCATCACGATTTCAATTCCTTACCCACAAACTCTTCTTCCCTGGGTTCCAGTAACATGACTTCATATTTTTGTCAAATCAGTTACTTGTATACAGTACTAATATCTCTTCTTCAAATGGCTCTACAACTTCTCACACCAAATTCAGTTTCTAGGTAATTTGATATGGAAGAACAGAAAAACTCACAACAAAAATTTGAATATGCATACGGAAGCAGACAAGACTGATTATAATTCAACTATTTTTTTAAATATTGGCCGCGCATCGCGCGGGTAGGACAACTAGTAATAATAATAAAAAGTAACATCCCCATTACATCATGTTTCCCTCAAACCCCTCATTTCTCACCCACTTTCCCACCTTTCCCTCACATTCTAACTCCCCACATCCCAATTATCCCCTCAATTTAATTCCATTTAACACACACAATATATATATAGGAAGATTTAGGAGACAAAATGGATAGAACGAGACCCAGAAAGAAAGAAAGAGCAAACATTGAGAAACTTAGAGTAGCCGCCTTTCTTTTCCTCTCAGAGAAGGACACTTTTTACCATCAAAAAGTGCTTCCAACTCCATTTAATGAAACCATGTAAATGACCTCATGCAAAATCCATAAAATCACCTAAAAAGTTGTTAGTTTCACCCATTAAAACACGTACAGAGGTTCCCAAAATTGAAGTAGATCGAGTGAAGGTGCCGGCGAGTTTCGGTCGAGGTTCAAGGTCCGTTGAGAATTTTTCTCGCTATTTTGATTCCTCTGTACCGAAAGAAGTTAGATTCTTCCGTACAAAACGTACAATTATTTTCTTCAAAGCCACAATTATTTTTAATATATATACATATAATCAAACAGTTATTTTTATCAACTTTGTTGGCGCACTATTGCTTTATTTACCATGAATGTTTGCTTTATAATTATTTTATTACTAGTATGTTTATTCAAACAGATGAACTTAGTATAGAGTGAATTGCAAATACAAAGCATGATAAGTGAATTTATATAGTTGGAGTATTATTCAGATTCGTTGTTTTCCTATTCTGTGAGATGTAGTATTGATTTTAATTATTATTAATTGTATTTCATGAAAGTTGAAAATAAGAAACATTTAGGAAAATGGCAGTTACGTCGGTATTGAGCCATATGATATTGTGGTGTATTAAATGACAATTTGGGTCATTAGATGACATCACAATATAAGCCATTGTTAATTAGTAGTAATTAAAATATATCAGTAAATTGAGAATTGGGTTTGAAAATATTTTTTCGATCAAATGTTCTAATAAGTGGTACAAATGCTCGAGTCCAACAGGCTCATTATTTAAATAATGTTAAGTTGTCCAATTTTTTCATAGTAGGATAAATACCTCATAACTTCAAAATCAAATTGCTAGTATGCTTTAGACGCATATTAACAAATCAATTATTGTGATTATATGTCGTGATATAATTATGATTTCCAAACTTAAAATCTAGGTATGCGTTCGAGCAGCTTTGGCAAAATAATCTTAATAATAATAAATTATAGAAATAGATGTCTCGAATCCGAAAATAATTGAAATACTCTAAAATACTAGAAATTTTTTAGATGTACTTTAAATATTAGCACATGTGTTCATACTCAAACCTTGGATTGATATGCTTAAATAATAAAAAGATCATGTGCGCATTCTGCGTCTGGATGCTTTTAGATTTAAAATAATTTTGTTATAACTATGTGTACATTCCGTATCTTGGTTTAACATTTAATTTCAAAGAAGAATACCTTGTGTGCGTACCGCACCTAGGTGAACACATAAAAAGAAAGTAAAATAACTAATTAAGCGGTAATAGATAAGCCATAATCAATAAAATACAAGAATAGTTAAAAAATTGATTTAAGCCTTACATTATTCAATAAAGAGATAATGCTAGAACCACCGACTCGAAGGATGCCTTACACATTCTCCTCGGTCAACAGAATTCCTTACTCAGTTGTCAGTTTTCATAGACCATAAATTAAGAGTCAAACTTTCCTTTTTTGAAATGGGATTCAAATAAAAGGTGACTTGGGACACCAAAATTCAATTTCAAGTGACGCCTCTAAATAATAAATAATTTCTTTTCACAACGTCACTTTAATTGGAAAACTCTTCTAACTCAACCTCGTAATAGGGTTGTATGGCAAAAAAGAGGTGTGACAGCTCTAGCGACTCTGCCGGGGAAAATAACCCAGAACTTCTATTCAGGATTTTTAGAATTTGAACTTGTAATGTGATCTATACTTCGCTTTATTAATTTGATGTTATTACTTTATTTTTGGGCCTAATGTGCTAATTGCCGCTTATTTACCGCTTTGATATTATTTGAACTATATTAAACTGTCTTCTTACGCCTCCCTTATGAGTCTTTTGAATTTATGGCGCACATGTGCGCGTGACCCACTTTTCTGTTAGAAGTCATACCAATTAGAACGAGGCTGGGTCAGTAACTAGGTCGGGTAGACTTTCGTGCTCCCGGTACGTTGCCCCCACCTCGGCTCGAGCTGTCCGCTTGGTAAGCCAGGTCTAAAACACTCCCCCTAGGATTTAAACCTAAAATAACATAGCCTCATGCCGGATCCCTAGTAGGAACGTTTGTTTGCATCATGTGCATTCGGCTTTGGGGACTCAACACAGAGGTTGGGCCTGTCTAGGACAAGTGTACCCGAGAATTGCAAGACCATCCTGATGCATCTTAGGTGCTACTTGTGCATTATGTTTGATTCGGCTTATGCATGTTGACCGGTTTCTAAAAAAATATATAAAAATAAAAATAAAAATTTAAAATTGAGGGAAAACCAGAAAGGAGAAAATAGGAGAGAAAATTTACCTTGTTTTAAAAAAAAATCTCGGTATTTACCCCAAAACGATTATTACAAAATAACCCTGATTTTTTTCAAAATGTGTCATCCTATTCCTGAAACATTTACGAACTATGCGGGTCTGATTCTCACCTGATGTGAGATATGTAGGCAACCTCCATAGGGTTCGGTCCTATTTTTACAAAATAACTTTATAAAACAAAGGAAATATGTCTAGTGTTTTTTTTTTCAAAAACAAATAAGCAGACCTAGCTTTGGTTAATCCCCAACCATTTTTTTCAGAATAGCCTTAGAGCATCATCAAAATTGTCGAAGGGTTGTTCTCGCAAGAACGAATATGTTTGTCAATTGGGCATCACTTTTACTCCCGACCCTAAAGCTATCTTTGGAAGTACAAAGGGGACACAATTGCAAAAATAGCCATCCTCTCTTTAATATTTCTTAAAATTGAGTTACATACAAAAGATTGTTTTACAAAACGAGTGCATTGGTTCTGTCTTTTGAGACTAGTGTCAACCCTAACCTTAACCACTTATAGGTACAAAATGAGCACTATCCAGAACACACCGTTGACGGTTGTAGATGAGTCTCCACTTCAGCTTCAGATGTGGTGGTATGACTTAGGAAAAGATGGTCAGGAATGGGTTACTAAGTATCTGGGAGCCCTCACAGATATTTTGAAAGTTAAACTACGCAATGATTTGATTGAGGCACTTGTGACTTTTTGGGACCCTATTCACAATGTCTTCCGCTTCTTTGATTTTGACCTTACTCCCACTTTACATGAGATAGCTGGATGTTCCGGTTTTTGCAGGGATTTGAGAAACCAGAAGCTCATATTCCCGAAGGCTCCCTCTGTACATCAATTGTTTGGTCTTCTGAACATCAGTAATCAAATCAGAGAGAACAACGTAGTTAAAGGGTGTTGTTCTTTCTACTTCCTATACTCTAGGTTCGGGCAGCCAAATGGGTTTGAAATGCATGAAAATGGTCTTAGCAATAAGCAGAACAAGGACACATGGCAGATTCACTATCGCTTCGCTTTCATAGTGGTGTTTCTAGAAATCATGGTCTTCCCAAATAAGGAGCGGACAATTGATATACTCATAGCTAGGGTCTTACAAGTCCTCACTACAAAAGAACATTACACTCTTGCCCCGATCATTCTATCAGACATTTATCGGGCGTTGACTTTGTGTAACTCCGCGGCAAAATTCTTCGAAGGGTGCAATATTTTGTGACAAATGTGGTTGATTGAACATCTCCGACATCACCCCAAGTTCATGCGGTATGGTCTGAGCAAGGATAATTTCATTGAGAGTTACGAAGAAAGAATAAAAGATTGTAACTCTCCAGAAGAGGTGGAAGCCTGGATATCCCAGCTAAGATCTTTAAATGCAAGTCAAATTGAGTGGACTTTGGGATGGCTCCCGGTAAGAGAGTTGATACACATGTTGGCCCTAACGAGTTATTTACTGCTGTTGGGTTTGAGAAGTGTCTAGCCGTATGCGCCACAGAGAGTTCTAAGACAGCTAGAAAGGTAACAAGTGGTGCCTGATGATGAAGATTTGAGTGTGCAAATGATAGAGCTACACCCCGAAGCCCCACTCTCTGAGGCTTTAATCCAACAAATTTGGAATGGTTGTCGCTACTTGAAAGATGATACTCAAGTTCCAGATCCTACGAAAGGTGAGATAGATCCGGGTGATACTATGTGGTTTGAGAAGAGATCTCGCGTGGATGATGAGTGAGAACCCGAGCCCAAAAGGCCCGTCAAAAGGCCGCATGTTCAAGCCTTTGATGATAAAATCCAAGAACGGTTGGCTTTGGGTGAAAAAGAAAAAGGATACAAAGCAACTATTCATGCCTTAGAAGTAAGCTTGAGGAACCTCAATTTTGAGAAAGACTTACAAGCACAAGAAGCAGAAGGTGAAAAGAAGAGTCTAATTCGTGAGAATGAAGCCCTCCGTATTCGGCTTCAATAGATGAAGAAAGCCTCTAAAGAGCAGTGAAAGTTGGAAAGACCAGAGAACAATTGCCAATTTGATGGAAATGGTGCAAGATTATGACTCCATTTTGGCAAAGACTGAAAAGGCGTTTGACAAAGCCAAGGAAAAAATCGTACAGTTAAATGAAGAGGCCAAATCTAGTAAGGATCGCCAAGTAGCAAAATTTGAAGAAGAGTAGGCTCAATTCAAGAGAGAGAGAAGGCCCATTGGGTACGTTCCGAAGCTCAGCTCCATGCATAGTTGGAAGAAATGAGAAAGTACAATAGAGAATACCAGTATGCAGATATAGATAATGAGAGGGCTCAGCGAGACTCGAGCAGGCTAGACTTCGGGCTCAATTGGAGTTAGCTTTAGATCGCGAGGTCCACATAAGAGAGATAGCCACCACTCGCCAGCAGCAATTACAAGATCGAGACCAAAATTTTCAGTACTTCAGGGAGCAAGTCCATGATTTAGTTGTTTATACTGCTCGAAGTTATGTGAACTGCTAAGGGATGGATTATGAGAAGTTTTTAGAACATGCACCTACTTTTGCCCGTCATCTTGCAACAGAGTTAGATAGGACGCACCACACATTGGGGGGCCAACCAAGTCAAGCCCCACCATGAGCATATGTTCCAATGGTTGAAAGCAAAAAGATTGTGGAGTTGAAGCATAGTTGTATTTTTTAGAAATTTTCATGTAGTAGTCATGTTTTAGTTTGAGTCATTGTTGAGTCTTTTAAATCATTATCTTTTAGTCTTGTCCAAATCTGTTAAGTCATTTCAATGTAATGTCTTTTTTGTCATTGTATTTTTTCATTTTGTTAAAAAAAATATTATTATTTTTCCCCCAAACTACGTAATGGTCTGATTCATGCGGCGTCATGATACGTAGACAATCCCTAACGGATGCGATCATAACTATCATTAATCTGGAAAAAAAATTAAATAAATAATAAATAAGAAAAGAAAAGAAAAGAAAAGAGAGCAGTAAATTCAAGATAAAATAAACCAATAAGCTGGGATGAAACATGAAGCCTTCCAAAATCATTTTAGAAATAAAAATGGCAGTAGGTGCATGACATACAATGTGTGATTAATATCTGTAAAATGCCTAACTCTAACACGTTTGTTATTTGTCATTTTTAAAACATAAAGTTAAACAGAGGTGGTTGGTTTGTGGTTTATACTAGCGACTCACCCTTACAACAAGAGATCAAAAGGAAAAAGCAGAATAGCAAACAACAGTGAGAATGAGTCAGATAATGATGATGTCCATGGACAATTGGTTGAACAAGGTTCGGGACTGGTTAAAGAAGTAAAAGTGTTGAAACAACAATTGGAAGAGATGTATCAAGCTTGGGTGAATGGACATACACCGCCCTCACTATCCATATGGCCTTCGGATAATCTTCATAATGTGTCAGTTGCAAATCAAGTGCACATCTCCGTAACAAGTAACACATTATACTAACCTGGATTCAATCCGAGCATTAACCTTCCCAGTATCCCCAGTACCTCCATTCCACGTCCTCCAACCGCACCCCTCAGATATGACCCACCTACTGTACCCATTGTCCCTACTTTCATCGTTCCTCAACCGGCTCTCGCTCAAAAGATCAACAATGATCTACATCTGAATGCTCATGAGGCCTAACATTACTCTCCAAAACTGACTTTCAATGTTCCAGATTCATACAAGCATACTCCTCAGAACATGTTCCTAGTTGAGATCGAAAAACCCGACTAGAAAAATGAAGAGCTTGGAACGAACCATGAGAAACATACAGGGTTTGGGAGGCCACAAGAGTGTTTCATTTAATGATCTATGCATGTTCCCCGATGTTCATTTGCCACCCGGATTCAAGACCCCCAAGTTTGACAAGTATGACGGGCATGGTGACCTTGTTGCCCATTAGAAGAGATATTGAAACCAACTAAGGGAACATGAGGTAAAGAAGAATTACTCATGGCTTATTTTGGGAAAAGTTTGACATGAATTGCGTCAGAGTGGTTCATAAATCAAGACATCTCTCAATGGTATGTTTGGAAAAACATGGCTCAAGATTTTGTTCAACCGTTTCAGTACAATATTGATATAGTGTCAGACCGCTCCTCTCTCGTCAACATAAAGAAGAAACCAACAGAAAGCTTTAGAGAATATGCAATCAAGTGGAGAGAGCAGGCTGCTAAGTTCAAACTACCATTGGAAAAGGCAGAAATGATTGACTATTTTCTCCAAGCTCAAAATCCTGATTACCTCCATTATATGTTAGCCTCCATTGGTAAACCTTTTGATGAGGCGATTAATATTGGGGAAATAGTTGACAATGGCATGAAATCGGGCAAAATTGTGAGTCAGGCAGCCCTTAAGATGGCCACGCAAGTAATTCAAAGAGGGTCAGGCAGTTTCAAAAATTGGAAAAAGAAGGAGGAAGGATCCGTGATGGCATCTGGGTTCAGGGGAGTTCAAAGAGGAATAGTTCCTTCTTATGTGCAATTCCAACAAGGACAATCCAATTCTCCTCAACATTATTATCTGCCTCAAGGTCCCCGGTACTCAGTTCCATCGCAACAATACATAATGTTTAATGCTCAGGCTTATGCTAGACCTACAAAATCACAAACAATGGCGGGCACCTATTCTACAAGGTTCCCGTCAACTCCGGCCAAATTTTTAGGCACCATATAATCCTCATCCCAGACAGGAATATGTGAGAGAACATGAGCCAAAGAAAGAGTTCACTCCAATTGGATGCAGCCCGATCCCATACTCAGTCCAGAATCACATAAGCCCTCGGCAATAATAAAATAGTAGTTCTCAGCTGAAAACATCGTTAGAAATATCATTTAAGTTTCAAATATGAGTAAAAGTGGTTAAGTTTGCAAAACAGTTTTTAACAATAGGGCTGAGTCCAAGTATTATGTCAAAATAGTGAGGAAGCAGAAATAACAACCCCTGAAGGGTTCAAACAATTGGCACGAAGGACAAATATGACAATTAATCCAAATAATGATGACATCAAGTAAGTTTCAATCAAGTACACGGTAAAAACATCACTTGGGACGAACCAAGTCACAATCCCCGATAGTAAACGACCCCGCGCTCATCACCAAGCGCGTGTCTCACCTCAATATAGCACTACGATGTGCATATCCTGGGTTTCAAACCCTCAGGACATTATTTACATCATTACTTACCTCAAGCCGGCCAAAACTCTAGCTCGCTATACCCTTGCCTCTCAAATAGGCCTCCTCGCACGTCAAATCTGACCAAAACCACAACCAATACGTCACAATATTCCAAAGGAACAATACCCAATCGAAAATAATTAAAAAATATTTAAAATCCCAAAATTGGCAAAACCCGAGCCCACTTCTCGAAACTTAGAAATTTTCATATCATCGGGTTCCTTATCTCACCACGAGTCTATATATATAAAGAACACCAAAATCGGAGTCCAAATGACCCCACATATCCCAATTTTTGCTCTCTTAAGCTTCAAGCCCTAAACCACCATTTTTGACCATTAATTTCTTAAGTTTTCAGCCCTAATCCATGTATTTTCATCATAAAATCGTGTTTTAAGTCCAAAAATCCTTACCTTATCGAAGCTCCTTGAAAACCCTCTTCAAAATCGCCCACAGTTCTCCAAGTCCAAAGTTAGAATGAGAAACCCTTCCAAAATTCGCGAAGATGAACTTTAATATCTTCTGCCCAGTCGAAACCGCTTCTGCGGTAAAAAGACCGCTTCTGCGGCCCAAAGCTCAGTTTCTGTGGAAATTCACTAAGGGGGCAAAATCCGCTTCTGCGGCCAAATGGTCGCTTCTACGACTCCGCAGATGCAGTACCCACTCCGCATCTGCGAGACCTGGCATGCCATCATAAAAGCGCACCTGTGCTCTTCCGCATCTGCGAGAGTTCTCGCTTCTGTAACTTCCTCCTCCGCTCCTGCGATACCGCTGAAGTGGCAGAAGCAGCAGCAAAATTTGAATAGCACAAATCCAAAACTTCCCGTTAACCATCCGAAATCACATCGAGGCTCAACCAAAAGCACCAACACCTCCTATAACATCATTAAAACTTGTTCCAATCATCAAAACACCTCAAACAATATCAAAACCATCAAATTACATCGAATTTAAGCCTAAGTTCTTTATAAACTTCCGAAACACGCATTCGATAAAAAACCTAACCAAATCACCTCCGGATGACCTGAAATTTTGCACACACATCCCAAATCACCCAACGAAGTTACTGCAACTCTCAAAATTCTATTCCGACCCTCGAATCAAAATCTCACCTATCAACCAGAATTTGCCAAAATACTAACTTCGCCAATTCAATCCTAATTCTACACCGGACCTCCAAAATCACTTCCGATCACACCCCTAAGTCACAAATCATCCCCCGAAGCTAAACGAATCACCGAAAATCACATCCGAGCCCTCTAACTCGTAGGTCAATATCCGGTTGACTTTTCCATACTACTTTTCTTAAAGAGACTAAGTGTCTCATTTCCTTCAAAAATCAATCCGAACTAACTCGATCACACAAGACACTTATAATGAATCATAAAGAAGCAGAAAATGGGGAAACAAGGCGGTAACTCATGAGACAATGGGTCGGGTCGTCACATCCTCCTCAACTCAAATAAACGCTCGTCCTCGAGCGAGTCAAGAACATGCCTGAAGCCTCAAACAAGTGGTGATATTTGCTCTGCATCTCCCGCTCGGTCTCCCATGTAGCCTTCTCCACGGGCCGACCTCTCCACTGCACCTTCACCAAAACAACATCCATTGACCTCAACTTTCGAACCTGACGCTCCAATATGGATGCTGGCTCTACATCATAAGTCAAATCACCCTTCAACTGAATCGTACTGAAATCTAGAACATGGGATGGGTTCCCAATATACTTCCGAAGAATAGAAACATGGAAAACTGGATGCCCACTCGACAAGGTGGGTGGCAAGGAAAGCTCATAAGCCACCCCCAATCCTCCTGAGTACCTCAAAGGGCCCAATAAATTGCGGACTCAACTTTCCTTTCTTTCTGAATCTCATAACACCCTTCGTGGGCGAAACCTTCAATAGAACCTTCTCAACAACCATGTAGGATACATCTCGAACCTTCCGGTCCGCATAGCTCTTCTGCCTCGACTGCACCGTATGAAGTCTCTCCTGAATTACCTTCACTTTATCCAAAGCATCTTGAACCAAATATATCTCCAATAGCCTAGCCTCACCGGGCTTGAACCAACCAACTGGAGATCTACACCGTCTCCCATACAAAGCCTTATACGGTGCCATATGAATGCTGGACTGATAGTTGTTGTTGTAGGAAAACTCTGCAAGCGGTAGAAACTGATCCCATGACCCTATGAAGTCAATAACACAGACGCATAACATATCATCTAATATCTGAATGGTGCGCTCGGACTGCCTGTCCATCTGAGGGTGAAAAGCTGTACTCAACTGCACCTGAGTGCCTAACTCTCGCTGAACCGTCTTCCAAAACTGGGAAGTAAACTTAGTGCCCCAATCTGATATGATGGAAACTAGGACACCACGCAACCGAACAATCTCCCGAATATATAACTCTGCCAGCCGCTCTGAAGAATAAGTAGTACAAACAAGAATGAAGTGCGAGGACTTGGTCAGCCTGTCTACAATCACCCAAATAGCATCGAACTTCTTCAAAGTCCGTGGGAGTTTGGTAAGAAAATCCATAGTGATCCTCTCCCACTTCCACTCGGGGATAACCATCTGGTGATGTAAGCTATCCGGTCTCTGATGTTCATATTTCACCTGCTGACAATTTAGACACCAAGCTACAAACTCCACAATAACTTTCTTCATCCTCCACCACCAATAGTGCTGTCTAAGATCCTGATACATCTTCGCGACACCCGGATGAATGGAATACCGCGAGCTGTGGGCCTCCTCCAATATCAACTCCTGAAGCCCATCCACATTAGGCACGCAAATCCGGCCCTGCATCCTCAACATATCATCATCACCAATGGTCACGTCTCTGGCATCATCATGCTGCACTCTGTCCTTAAGGACAAGCAAATGTAGATCATCATACTGGCGCTTTATGATGCGATCATATAAGGAAGACCGAGAAACTATACATGCCAACACCCGACTGGGCTCTGAAATATCTAGTCTCACAAACCGATTGGCCAAGGCCTGAACATCAACTGCAAATGGCCTCTCATCAACTGGAATGTATGCCAAGCTCCCCATACTCATTGCCTTTTGGATCAAAGCATCAGCCACTACATTGGCCTTTACCAAATGATACAAAATAGTAATATCATAATCCTTAAGCAACTCTAGCCACCTCCGCTGCCTCAAATTGAGGTCCTTTTGCTGGAACAAATGCTGAAGACTGCGATGATCAGTGAATACCTCACAAGATACGCCATACAATTAATGCCTCCAAATATTCAATGTATGAATGATAGCAGCCAACTCCAAATCATGAACATGGTAGTTCTTCTCGTGGGGCTTCAACTGTCGAGAAGCATAAGCAATAACTCTACCCTTCTGCATCAGTATACAGCCAATCCCAACTCTCAAAGCATCACAATACACTGTATAAGAACCTGAAGCTGATGGAAAAACCAATACTGGAGCTGTGGTCAAAGCTGTCTTGAGCTTTTGAAAGCTCTCCTCGCACTTGTTCGACCATACTAATGGAGCACCCTTCTGAGTCAACTTGGTCAAAGGAGATGCAATAGAGGAAAAACCCTGAACAAACCGGTGATAATAACCCGCTAAACCAAGGAAGCTACGAATCTCCGTGGCTGAGGACAGTCTAGGCCAACTCTGAACTGCCTCTATCTTCTTTAGATCAACTTGAATACCCTTGCTGGATACCATGTGTCCCAAGAAAGCCACTGAACCGAGCCAGAACTCACACTTGGAGAACTTTGCATAAAGCCTCCCATCCCTCAATCTCTGCAATACCACTCGCAAATGCTCCGTGTGCTCCTCCTGACTATGTGAGTATACCAGGATATCATCAATGAACATGATAACAAACGAATCCAGATAAGGCCGAAATACACTGTTCATCAGATGCATGAACGCTATTAGGGCATTGGTCACCCCGGAAGACATGACAAGAAACTCATAGTGACCATATCTAGTAGTGACCATATCTAGTCCTGAAAGCAGTCTTATGAATATCTGAATCCCTAATCTTTAATTGGTGATAACTCGAACGGAGATCAATCTTGGAAAACACCCTCGCTCCCTGAAGCTCGTCAAATAAATCATCAATGCGAGGCAGAGGATACTTGTTCTTCACTGTTACTTTGTTCAATTGCTTATAATCGATACATATCCTCATCGTGCCATCCTTCTTCTTTACAAACAGAACTGGTGTACCCCATGGTGACACACTCGGCCGCATGAACCCCTTATCTAGGAGTTCCTAAAGCTGCTCCTTCAATTCTTTCAACTCCGCTGGTTCCATGCGATATGGCAAAATGGAAATAGGTTGAGTGCCCGACACCAAATCAATACCAAAATCAATATCCCAATCCGGTGGCATGGCCGATAGGTCTGCAGGAAATACATCGACAAAATCCCTCACAACTGGAACATAATCAATGCTAGGAGTCTTAGCTCCAACATCCCTCACAAATGCCAAATAGGAAAGAAAACCCTTCCCAACCATACGCTGGGCCTTCAAGAAAGAAATAACTCTACTAGGGACATAATCAGTCACACCTCGCCACTCGATCCGTAGTACACCCGGAATGGCCAAAGTGACTGTCTTAGAATGACAATCTAGAATAGCATGACACGGAGATAACCAATCCATGCCCAAAATAACATCAAAGTCTACCATGCTCAATAGCAATAGATCAACTCGGGTCTCCAGACCCCTAATAATCACAACGCACGATCAGTACACACGGTCCATAACTACAGTATCGCCCACCGGGGTAGACACATGAACAGGTAAAAAAAGAGACTCTCGGGGCGTACCCAAATAACGAGAATAATATGAAGACATATATTAATAGGTGGAACCGGGATCAAATAATACAGAGGCATCTCTATGGAAGACTGAAACAATACCTGTAATGACAGCATCTGAAGCAATGGCATCTGTCCTGCCTGGCATAGCATAAAAATGAGCCTGGCCACCATCTGATCGACTTCCACCTCTGGGGTGACCCTTGGCTTCCTGACCTCCACCCCTGGCTGACTGGGCGGGTGGTGAACTAACTAGAGTCGATGTCGAGGGCTGATCTCTCTACTGAGACTGACCACCACGAAGTCGAGGGAATTTCCTCCTCATGTGCCCAAACTCTCTGCACTTATAAAAACTACCCAGTGCTGGAGATGGGGACTGAAGGGAACCCCTCGCACCGGAGTGACTAGCAGATGCACTCGGCGCAGAAGAACCCTAAGCTGATGGGGCATGATATGAACTCTGAGCTGGGAGGGCACTGATGAAGACTGGCCCTGCTGGAACCCATGATGACCACAATCTGAAGATTCCCCACGATACTCTAGGCGGGCCGAATGAGAAGGCTTGAAGGAACGACCTCTACCATACTGGAACTAGCCGCTCGATGGAGCACCCCTAAAACTGCCCGATCCTCGAGGCCTCTTGGCCTCCCTCTCCTCTCGCTCTCTACGGCGAACTGACTCGATGTCATGAGTGATATCCACCACCTCCTCAAACGTAGCACCCAAAACTCTCTTTCTAGTTATTAGAATATGGAGATGGTAGTTAAGGCCATCCAGAAATCTCTTAATCCTCTCAAAATTAGAAGAAATCATCCAAATAGTATGACGGGCCAACTGTGAAAGCCTCATCTCATACTGGGTCACTGTCAGATCCCCCTGCATCAACCACTCAAACTGCCTATGCAACTCCTCTATATGGGACCAAGGTACATACTTCTATAGGAATAGAGCAGAGAACTGCTGCCAAGAAAGGGATGCTGCACAAGCAGGCCTACGCCTCTCAAAATCCTCCCACCAAGTAAAAGCAGCCCCCGAGAACTGGATGGTAGTAAATGCCACACCACTCGACTTAAGAATCCCTACTGTACGGAGCATACACTGACACTTATCGAGAAAACCCTGGGCATCCTCTCCCTCAGCACCACTGAATGTCGGAGGCTGGAGCCTACCAAAGCTCTCAAGACGACGTTGCTCATCGTCTGGCATAGCTGGAACTAGAAGTCCTGAACTGGTGTAACCGGCTGAGCTGGAGGTACTCCCGGCGTCTGAAATCCCTGCACTACCTGCTCAGCTGTACGAGCAGCGGGGGTCTGATTGCCTCCCCTGACCTGTGAAGTAGCTGCTGTTGTGGTGGCTGAAACTGCCTGAGCCAGTCCAGTCCAAACTGATAAGATATGTACGGCCTCCTAAAGACCCGGAATCATGATAGGCACAGCTGGTCCCTGAATAGGTGCTGCTGGAGTGTCTACAGTTGGAGCCTGATCCTGAGCTAGGGCAACTGGTGGATCAGTAGGTGTTGCCCCGGCTGCTCTGCCTCTGCCACGACTACGATCGCGTCCATGGCCTCTGGTGGCCTTAGTGGGTGGTATGGTGGTCGTCCGCCACGTCCGGTAGCTCGTGTCCTCATCATCTACGAGAGAATATAATAATAGAAGTTTAGTTCTCAGTTCAACAAAGTCGCACGACAAGAATTTCAAGAATGTGAAGTTTTCCTAAAGGTTCTACAACCTATCGAGGATAAATACAGATGTCTCCGTACCGATCTGCGAGAATATACTAAACCAGCTCATGACTCGTGAGACCAAGTAACCTAGGCTCTGATACCAACTTGTCACGACCCCAACCCCGATCGTGATGATGCCCAACACACTGCTAGACAAGCCCGACCGGTCAACGACCATTTAACCACCTTAACCCTTTCTATACAGTTCATGATTAATTAACATGGATAATTTACTAAGTCATAATACTAGAAATCTAAAATAGAGTTAAAAACATGCGGAATCCCAAATAACAATACTACTACATAGCCCGAAGAATCCGGTGTCACAAGTCTCAGCCTCTAATACATGAGTATCAACCTACTACATATCATTCTAAAGAAGTACAGAATAAAGAAATAAGATAAAGGAAAGATCAGGGTTGCGGACGTCATGCAGCTACCTTGATGCTCCCGAATATGTGCTGTCCAGCTAGAAGTCCTCAACAGTCTCAGATGCACTTGGATCTGCATACAAGGTGCAGGGAGTAATGTGAGTACTTCGACCCAGTGAGTAATAAACGTAAATAAAGGCTGATATTAAGAAATCCTAGATAGGCACATTGTAATCTATAAATACAGCAATTTAAACCAAGTAGTATAAAATCAGTAAACAAATGAAAACAAATAAGCAAATAAATGACAGTCAAATAAGGAATGCAACACATGGTACGGTACTCTATACTACCCGTTGTGGCGTGCAACCCGCTCCCTTTATTTATCATCGACGACGCTCACTGGGGGTGTGTAGACTTCGGGAGGGGCCCCTTATGGCCCAAGCGCAATATCAAGCCATCTCATGGCATCAACTAGGCCCTCGGCCTCATATCAATATCAATTTAATACTGCTGCGGCGCACAACCCGATCCCATATTCAGTCTAGAATCACATAAGCCCTCGACAATAATTAAATAGTAGTTCTCAGCTCAAAACATCATTATAAATATCATGTAAGTTTCAAATCTGAGTAAAAGTGGCTGAGTTTGCAATTTTTTTTTAACAATAGGGCTGAGTCCAAGTATTATGTCAAAATAGTGAGGAAACAGAAATAACAACCCCTGAAGGGTTCAAACAAGTGGCACGCAGCCCACATATGACCATTAATACAAATAATGATGATATCATGTAAGTTTCAAATCTGAGTAAAAGTGGCTGAGTTTGCAATTTTTTTTTAACAATAGGGCTGAGTCCAAGTATTATGTCAAAATAGTGAGGAAACAGAAATAACAACCCCTGAAGGGTTCAAACAATTGGCACGAAGCCCAAATATGACAATTAATACAAATAATGATGATATCATGTAAGTTTCAATCAAATACACGATAAAAACATCACTCGGGATGGACCAAGTCACAATCCCCGATAGTAAACAACCTCGCGCTCATCACCAAGCGCGTGTCTCACCTCAATATAGCACCACGATGTGCAAATCCGGGGTTTCAAACCCTCAGGACATCATTTACATTTATTAGTCACCTCAAGCCGGCCAAAACTCTAGCTCTCTATGCCCTTGCCTCTCAAATCGACCTCCTCACACGTCGAATCTGACCAAAACCACAACGAATACGTCACAATATGACAAAGGAACAATATCCAATCGAAAACAATCACAAAATATTAAAAATCCCGAAATTGGCAAAGCTTGAGACCCGGCCCCACTTCTCGAAACTCAGAACTTTTCACATCAACGGGTTCCTTATCTCGCCACGAGTCTATGACCCCACAAATCCCAATTTTTGCTCTCTTAAGTTTCAAGCCCTAATCCACCATTTTTGACCATTAATTTCTTAAGTTTTCAGCCCTAATCCATGTATTTGTACCATAAAATCATGTTTTAATTTCAAAAATCCTTACCTTATCGAATCTCCTTGAAAACCCTCTTCAAAATCGCCCACAATTCTCCAATTCCGAAGTAAGAATGAGAAACCCTTCAAAAATTCGCGAAGATGAACTTTAATATCTTCTGCCTATAGGTGTTAATCGGGCCGGGCTGACCCGTTTTCAGCCCGATTCAACCCGGGTCAGCTCGGTCCAGCCCGGTACTGTTCATATTGGGACGGGTTGGGACAGATTGTTTAGAGGGGCGGGTTGTGTATGTTAACATTTAGCTTAACGGTGACCCGAACCCGTTGAACCCGAAATCGCTTAACGGGTTGAACACGGGCTCAGCCCGTTAGCAGCCCGTTAAGTCATTTGATTTTTTTAAAAATTAAATTCTAACGGTCAAATTGAGAAATGACAATTGGGAACGGTCAGAAATTGCAAAATTGGCCAATTTCGACCCCCCATTAATAATATAGCCCTCCCACCCTTAAATCTATAAATAGCCCCCTTTCTTCTTCATTTTTTTTTTCAAAAATTCACTACTCTCTTACTACTCTAATTCTCTCTTGATATTATAGTTCTTAAATTCTCAAATCTCAAATTCTCAATTATTTATTATTTCAAGTTTCATCAATTATTTAGTTTAGCCATTACAAAATTATTATTATCAAATATCAATTATTCAAGTGAAGTGTGGTATCAACTATCAAGTATTCAAGTATTATCAACTATCAGGTTTCGGTCTATCAATTGAAGTTTGAATTTTGATTTCAAAAATTCAAAATTAGTGCGGCATAAGGAATCCCGGTACACTCGTTCCATCTCTTTCTTTTATTTGGTGTACACTTATTTTATTATTTGGAATTATTAATTTAGTTTATTAATTAGTTTTAATATAATTTATTACTTTATTTTCGTAATTGAATTTGCAAGTTTAAAAATCAAAAAATAACTTGAAGTATGAAGAATATAAATGAAAGCCTTCGGAGTTTGTTCATTACATTTGCCTATTGGTCTTATACTCTTATTAAATAATTTTTTGTAGCCACTTACTTTCTATTTTCTATTTTATAATTTTAAAATACAAATTTCAAATTTAAAACTTTAAACATTAAACTTCAAAGTTTAATTCTAACCCTTAAAAGTTTACGAACACTTAACTATCAATAACATTGAATAAGAAAAATAAAATTTTAATTAAAAAACAAAAAATTGAGCCCGGCCCGCTAACAGCCCGTGTGAGCCCTAACTCGTACAGGCCCACATAAACCCGAAAAATCACAGCCCTATAACAACCCGCTAACCCCAGCCCGCCCGTTAACCTAACGGGCTTGGAGTTTTTGTGTACAGCCCGTCCCAGCCCGCCCGTTAAACACCCTTACTTCTGCCCAGTCGAAATCGCTTTTGTGGTAAAAAGACCACTTCTGCGGCCCAAAGCTCCGCTTCTGCAAAAATTCACTAAGGGGGCAAAATCCACTTCTACGGCCAAATGGTCGCTTCTGTGGCCAAATGGTCGCTTCTGCGACTCCGCAGATGCAGATGCGGTACCCACTCCGCATCTGCGAGACCTGGCATGCCATCATAAAACCGCACATGCGACCCTCTCTTATTCATTTTCGAGACTTCTCGCTTCTATGACTTCCTCCTCTGCTCCTGCGATACCGCTTCTGCGGTCCCAATTCCGCAAAAGTGGAAATACCAGAAGCAACAGCAAAATTTGAATAGCACAAATCCAAAACTTTCCTTTAACCACCCGAAATCACCCTGAGGCCCCCCGGGACCTCAACCAAAAGCACCAACACCTCCTATAACATCATTGAAACTTTTTTCAATCATTAAAACACCTCAAACAATACCAAAACCATCAAATTACATCGAATTCAAGCCTAAGTTCTTCAAAAACTTCCGAAACACGCATTCGATCAAAAACCCAACCAAATCACCTCCGAATGACCTGAAATTTTTCACACACATCCTAAATCACCCAACGAAGTTACTGCAACTCTCAGAATTCCATTCCGACGCTCGGATTAAAATCTCACCTATCAACCGAAATTTGCCAAAATACTAACTTCGCCAATTCAAGCCTAATTCTACACTGGACCTCCAAAATCACTTCCGATCACAACCCTAAGTCACAAATCATCCACCGAAGCTAACCGAATCACCGAAAATCACATCCTATCCCTCTAACTCATAGGTCAACATCCGGTTGACTTTTCCAAATTAAGCTTTCCTTAAAGAGACTAAGTGTCTGATTTCCTTCAAAAATCAATCCGAACTAACTCGATCACACAAGACACTGATAATGAAGCATAAAGAAGAAGAAAATGGGAAAACGGGAAGGTAACTCATGAGACGACGGGTCGGGTCGTCACACTACTACATTCTATCAAAAAATAATTCAAATGACAAAACATATCAATATTATTTAATAAAACCATAATATATCTCATTAAATCTTAATATATAAATAAAAATACTAATTCAAAATATTAATATCACAGTAACTTAAAAGATAAACTTATATTGTTTGAACGAAATAGCTAATGTCATTATATAACTAATCCTAATGAATAATAATCTTCAAATAATTTCTACAACCCTTCATCATATTGAAATCCTCCGCCTGCTAAATTATCGAACATCAGACTATATGACCTGAAATTATAAAATAACTATGTCAATAGATGAGATATAATGATCCTCAATTTCAGGCTCGTTGGAGCTTGCTTTATAAATCGCTCACGACCCATTTTACTGATGTTGGACCCATTACACTCCAAATCTACAATCAAGTGACAACGTCATCGGAAAAGAGCTAGAGGGAAAAAGAAGAGAATTTCTGCATAAAATATCAGTTAAACACAACTAAGAAAATTTATGATGCACTGTAGATGTATACATAAACAAGGAAATCTTCTTCTCCTACTTTAGTTAGAGCTATGCAGCCATCTCTCTCCAGAAACTTTAGCACAATTATGCAAATACAATTCTTGATACTTTCCAATTGAAATATCTTGTCACGACCCCAACCCCGGCCGTGATGGCGCCCAACATAATGCTAGGCAAGCCTGACCAATTCAACACTCAATCCCTTTTTATTAAAAATTCAATGCTGATTATCAGGATTTAATTACCAAACTGATGTGAATAGAAGTCTGTAATAAAGACGAAATGTACGGAAACCATATTAATAATCTCTACAAAAGCCCACCGATCCGGTGTCACGAGTAAAAAGCCTCTAGTACATAAGTTCAATAGTCTAATACAAGAACAGTCTAAAAATGCAAAAAGATAAAGAAAGATAGAGGGAGAAATCGGGCCTGCGGACGCCAGACAGCTACCTCGATAACTCCGGTGAAATATGAACTACAGAATAACTCGAACTACGCCTCAAGAACACCTGGATCTGCACACACGGTGCAGGGAATAATGTGAGTACTCCGACCCAGTGAATAATAATAATAAATAATGACTGACAGAATGAAATCTCATAAAAATACTAAGCAGTTCTATATCAAAGCAGTAAGAACATTTAAACAACAATTAATGAAGAAGTCACGTAAAATTCTTTAAAACCAGTACTCAACTCATATACTTTTCACAATAACCGAAATCATAGTTATACCGTTGCGGCGTGCAGCCGGCTTCGCATATCGCTGTGGCGCACAACCCGATCCATAATAATAGTCGACTGCGCTCACTGGAGGTGTACAGACTCCGTAGGGGCTTCTACAACCCAAGCGCTATATTGTTGCGGTGCACAGTCCGATCCATATATATATAAATATACATTTGCTGTGGCGTGCAGCCAGACCCATATAAATATATTGTTTCGTTGCACCCCGATCCTTACATATAAAACATCCTCACTATTGGGTTCTCAACCCCTCTCAGTCAATATAAACACAACCTCTCAGGCACACTAGTATAAGATAGGGATCTCAACCCACATATTATTTTCAATTCGGATTAGCTATTTCAAAAGCCAGTTCATATTGAATTAAACAGTTAGAAACATGACTGAGGGTATGATTTTTAATAAGTAAAGAGAGGTCAATAAGTAAAAATGCCCCTAAGGGTTCTACAGGTCGGCATCATAATGATAATAATTAAATCTCAATCAAAATACAAAAAAATCATCAATCGGGATGGACCAAGTCCCAAATCCCAAGTAGTACTGGACCCCATGCTCATCATACAGCGGGTATCTCACCTCAACATAGCACTACATTGTGCAAATTCGGGTTTCAAACCCTCAGGATATCATTTATAATCATTACTCACCTCAAGCCGGCTAAACTCTAGCTCCCTATGCCCTTGCCTCTCAAATTTACCTCCTCGCGCGTCGAATCTGATCAAAACCACAACGAATACGTCATAATATGCTAAGGAAACAATACTCAATCGAAAATAATCAAAAAATACCAAAAATCTCAAAATTAGCAAAACCCGAGCCCTGGGCCCACTTATCAAAATTCAAAATTTTTACATCATCGGGTTCTTTATCTCACCACGAGTCTATACATATGAAGAATACCAAAATCGGAGTCCAAATGACCCCACAAATCCTAATTTTTTCTCTCTTAAGTTTCAAGCCCTAAACCACCATTTTTGTCCATTAATTTCTTAAGTTTTTAGCCCTAATCCAAGAAATAACACCATAGAATTGTGTTTTGAGTACAAAACCCATACATTATCGAAACCCCTTGAAATCCCTTTTCAAAACCGCCCACAATTCTCCAAGTCCGAGTTAAAAATTAACAAACCTTTCAAAATTCGCAAAGATGAATTTAAATACCTTCTGCCCAGTTGAAAATGCATCTGCGGTCCATTAACTGCTTCTGCGGTCAAACCCTCCGCATATGCGGAATTCCACTAATGCCTCAAATCCCACATCTGCGGGCAAAAAGTCGCATCTGTGACTCCACAGATGCGGTTCCCACTACGCATCTGCGATCTTGACGAGCCCACACAAAAACTGCACCTGTGCCCTATCTTCCGCACCTGCGAGACCGTTTCTGCAGTTCCAATTCCGCAGAAGCGGAAATACCATAAGTAGCAGGCCTGCAACTTTGCACAAGTCAAAAACTCATCCCAATAGCCATCCGAAATCACCCCGAGGCCCCTGGGACCTCAACCAAAAGTACCCACGCACCCTAAAACACCATTCAAACTTGTTCAAATCATTAAAACACCTCAAACAACATTAAAACCATCAATTCTCATCGAATTCAAGCCTAAGTTCTTCAAAAACTTCCGAAATACGCATTCTATCAGAAACCTAACCAAAACCTCCAAATGGCCTGAAATTTGGCACACATATCCCAATTCACCTAACAAAGCTACTGCAACTCTCGGAATTCTATTCCGACCCCCGGATAAAAAATTTACCTACCAACCAGAATTCACCAAAATACTACCTTCGCCAATTCAAGCCTAATTCTATACCAGACCTCCAAAACCACTCCCAATCACACTCCTAAGTCACAATCATCCCCCGAAGCTAACCGAACCATCCGAAATCATATCTGAACCCTCTAACATATAAGTCAACATCCGGTTGACTTTTCCAAACTAAGCCTTCCTTAAAGAAACTAAGTGTCTCATTTCCTTCTAAAATCAATCCAAACCAACTCGATCACATAAGACGCTGATAATGAAGCATAAAATGGGGAAAACGGAGTGGTAACTCACATGAAGACGGGTCGGGTCATCACATCCTCCCCAACTTAAACAAACGCTCATCCTCAAGCGAGTCAAGAAACATACCTGAAGCCTCAAATAGGTGAGGGTATCTTCTCTGTATCTCCCGCTTGGTCTCCAAGGTAGCCGCCTCCACGGACCGACCTCTCCACTACACCTTCACCGAAGCAACATCCTTTGACCTCAACTTGTGAACCTGATGATCCAAAATGGCTGCTGGCTCTACATCATAAGTCAAATCACCCTCCAACTGAACCGTACTAAAATCTAGAACATGAGAAGGGTCTCCAATATACTTTCAGATACATATGAAGAATACCAAAATCGGAGTCCAAATGACCCCATAAATCCCAATTTTTGCTCTCTTAAGTTTCAAGCCCTAAACCACCATTTTTGTCCATTAATTTCTTAGATTTTCAGCCATAATCCAAGGAATAACACCATATAATTGTGTTTTGAGTACAAAACCCATACCTTATCGAAACCCCTTGAAATCCCTCTTCAAAATCGCCCACAATTCTCTAAGTTTGAGTTAAAAATGAACAAACCCTTCAAAATTCGCGAAGATGAATTTAAATACCTTCTGCCTAGTCAAAACCGCATCTGCGGTCCGTTAATCGCTTCTGCGGTCAAACCCTCCGCATATGCAAAATTCCACTAATGCCTCAAATCCCGTATCTGCGATCAAAAAGTTGCATCTGTGACTCCGTAGATGCGGTCCCCACTCCACATCTGTGGTCCTAACGAGCCCACACAAAAACTGCACCTGTGCCCTATCTTCTTGTGACGACCCAAAGGGTCATCACCTGTTTTTTCATCTGTTCCGTGCTTCCGAGGCCTTGAAAATCTCATTTTTAGCTGCCTCAATTTGCGTGCATAGTTCGGACACGTAGCCGAAAAGCTTAAATGTGAAATTTTGTGAAAAATGCTAAAATTTAGTATTAAAATGAATAAGTTTGACTTTGGTCAACATTTTGGGTAAGCGGACCCGAAGATGGTCCCGGAGGGTCCGTAGAAAAATATGGGACTCGGGAATATGCCCGAAATCAAATTGTGAGGTCCGGAGCCCGAGAAATGAATTTTAAAAAGAAATTGTTTTTCTGAAATTGTTAAGGAAAAACAGAAATGAAAATTGATTAGAACGTGTTGGTATCGGGCCCCTATTTTGGTTCCGGCACCCAGTACAGGTCTTATATGTATTTTAAGATAATTCTGTGAAGTTTGGTTGAAATCTGACGCCGTTTGACGTGTTTCAGACTCAAAACTCTAAATTTGAAAGTTTATGAAGTTTGAAGAAAAACTAGTGATATTGAGGTTTCATTCCTCGCTCTTGAGTTATTTTGGAAATTTGATCGCACGGTTAAGTTCGTAGGATGTTGTTGAGTTAGCGTGTGTGTTTGGTTGGGAGCCCCGAGGGCTTGGGAGTGTTTCAGAGGTGTTCCGGGGTGGTTTTGAACTTAGGAAATGTGTAGGTTTTCTTCAGCTGTTGCAAAACTCAGTTTCTTCTTCGCGTTCGCGAAGTTTCAGCTTTATCCTTCATTGCATTCACATTCATTACTTTGTGTTCGAATAGAGTTATTGGACTCCGAGGGCCCAACCCTCTTTTCTTCTTCGCGTTCGCGATGGTTGTACAGCGTTCGCGTAAGGCCCCAGCCATTCCTCATCGCGTTCGCATGTAGGTCCACCCGTTCGTGTAGGCCAATCCCCTGGAACCCCCCAGTCTTTCTCTTCGCGTTCGCGTCCTTGTCATCGCGAACGCGATAGTCTGTCAAGCCAACCCTTCGTGAACGTGACCTTGATCCCGCGAACGCAAAGGGCAAATTCGCCCAGTTATAATTTTAATTTCAAAATATAATAGTGACGGGATTTTCATAAGCTTTCACAAAACCCTTCTCCTCCAAGGTCCTTAGGCAGCCATTGAAGCTCTCTTCCACCAACACTTCTTGGGTAAGTAAATTTCAACTCGTTTTCTTCATTTTCCATCAAAATCTCTTGAATTCCTAGACCTAAAACATGTAATCTAGGGTAGAAATTGGGGGAAATGGGTAGAGTTAGGGTTTTTCAATTTTTCTTGATTTAGACCTCGTTTTGGGGTCGAATTTGAAAACAAATTATATATTTGGGCTCGTGGATGAATGAGGGATTTAATTTTTGTCCGAACCTCGTATTTTGGCCAAGCGGGCCGGGGGCCAATTTTTGAATTTTTGGGAAGAAAGCATGGAAATCTATATTTAGGCATTAGGTGTGATTTATTTAGCCTATATTGATATTATGAAGTCCTTATTGTATAGATTTGATTGAGTTGGAGCCGAATTCGAAAGGGAAAGTAGTCGTTGTGGATTGATTTGGTCGTGGAAGTTGAGGTAAGTGTTTGGTTTAACCCTAGCTTGAGGGAATAAGAGTTGAGTCTTGTTTGCTATTTGCTAATTGATCGAGTACGATGTATAGGCACGGTGACGAGTATCTATACATTGGTGTCTGGCATGACCGTGAGTCCTTATTTGCGGATAACTAATTGTTGTTATGCCTTCCATGTCTAATTGATGATTTCTATATGTGGTAAAGGCTTTGTGATAGAAATTGTGACCTTGGTACTTTGTGGAGCATTAGCTCGGTTTAGAAATGTAGATTGAGACGGTATATGAGATAAGAAATTCCTTGGAGCTTGGGCTCAAGTAATATCGTGGAGTAAGAAATGAAAGAAAGAGAAAGAGTTATTGGTTATTCCCTTGCCGGGACGTTTTGTTGATTTTGTGGGTTTTTCTCCCTTGCCGGGATATTGATTTCATTGATGTTATGCCCTTGCCGGGTTTTAATTATTTGTTGTGTGTTCCCTTGCCGAGATTTTTACTATTGTTTATTTACTCCCTTGCCCCCTTATTTGTGGATGTTGTTTGGATGAAGCACAATGACAAATGTGTATCGGGTTGCACGTCGCAACAATACTAAATGATATGGGTCGGGTTCTACGCTGCAACAGAGATATTTGAGGGTCGGGTTGTACGTCGCAACAATACAATGATGATATGGATCGAGTTGCATGCCGCAATAGAGATATTTGAGGGCCGGGTTGCACGCCGCAATAATATAACGATGATATGGAATGGGTTGCACGCCACAATAATGGTATATACATGGATCAGGTTGCACACCAAAATAGTGTTGCTATACATTAGGATCGGGTTGTGCCCGCAACAATTATTGATACAAGTGTGTTCATTTGGGTGTTTGATCCTTGTCCGCTGTTAATTACATGTTGTCCTTAGATTGTTATTTCGGATTTACTATTAAAATTATTATCTCCCCACAGCATGCTCCCCCTCACATATCGTTTACTTTCCTAGCATTTTCGATTCCACTATATATATATATATATATATATATATATATATATATATATATATAATTGCACAGGTTTATGTGGTGGTCCAGTCTAGCCTCGTCACTACTTAGTCGGGGTTAGGCTAGACACTTACCAGCACATGGGGTCGGTTGTGCCGATACTACACTCTGTGCTATTTGCACAGGTCCAGGTTTCGAGTAGCAGCAGCAGTACTAGCATGGGAGCATGCCTTCAGTCCATCAAGACACCGAGGTTGACTTATAGGCATCCGCAGGCCCGGTGTCTCATCTATCCTTACTTTTGACTGTCATCTCATTGTATTCGAGATAAACAGTTTTATATTTCTTTCAGACTTTGTATTTAGTACTTCTTAGATGTTCGTGAGTATGTGACTCCAGTTCTTGGGGATAGATACATGTTGGGATTTCGTATTTTATTCAGCTATTTAGATTTGAGACTTTCGCTTACGAATTTAATTCCGTTGCCTTGATTTTAATGCTATTAATTATTAAAAAGGATAGGTGCTTAATGAAAAGTGATTAAGTTTGGCTTGCCTAGCTCCTACTAGTAGGCGCCATCATGACTCACGAAGGTGGAAAATCCGGGTCGTGACAAGTTTGTATTAGAGCACTAGGTTACATAGGTCTCACAACTCACGGACAAGCTTCGTAGAGTCTGAGGGATCGGTACGGAGACGTCTGTATTTATCCCTCATAGGCTACAGAGTTAGGAAAAGTTTCACATTTGTTCTTTCTTGTCATGCGGTTATGTTGTTCAATTCTAGTTGAATTTCTACTCTGTTCTTTTGCAGATGGCAAGAACACGCGCTTCCTCATCTTCTGATCAACAGTTCGAGCCCCAGGCAGCTCCATCTAGGGGCAGAGGATGAGGCCATGCTAGAGGCTGAGGTAGGGGCAGAGCTCAGCCCCGAGCAGCAGCACCAGTGGCGGAGCCTCAGGTCGACTTTGACGAGGAGGTTCCAGCCCCAGCTGTAGTAGTTCCGGTGGGCCCAGCTCAGGTCCTATAGGGGTTTATTGCTACCCCAGTTCTTTAGGATGTTTTGGTTTGGTTGGTGGGCCTCATGGAGAGTGTCACCCAAGCAGGATTGCTTCCTGTAGCACCAGCCACTTCTCAGTCTGGAGGAGGAGCCCAAACTCCTGCTACACATACTCTGGAGCAGGTAGCTCCCCAGTGTCAGGTTCCAGTGGTTCAGCAAGCTATGGCAGTTCAGCCGGGGGTAGTTACTCAGACCGGCGATGGCGCGACTATGTCCGCAGATGCTTTGTGGAGGTTGGATAGGTTAACCAAGCTCTTCCCTACTATATTCAGCGGTGCTTCTTCTGAGGACCCCCAGGATTTCTTATATAGCTGCCATCAGGTTCTTCGGAACATGGGCATTGTTGAGTCCAATGGAGTTGATTTTACTGCATTTTGCCTATCTGGATCTGCCAACACTTGGTGGAGGGATTTCTGTTTAGCCAGACCAGTAGGGTCACCGTCTTTGACTTGGGATCAGTTTTCAGAGTTGTTCATGGAGAAGTTTCTACTTGTTACTAAGAGGGATGCTTATCAGAGGCATTTTGAGCACCTCCAGCAGGGTTCTATGACGGTCACTCAGTATGAGACCAGGTTCATTGATCTAGCTCGCCATGCTTTTATCATACTCCCCACTGAGAGGGAGAGGGTGAGGAGATTTATTGATGGTTTGATCCAGCCTATTCGTCTTCAGATGGCCAGGGAGGTGGGGAGTGATATTACTTTTTAGGAGGCGACCAATGTGGCCTAGAGGATCGAGGTGGTTCTGCCATAGGGGGTGTTCATAGAGCACACAAGAGACCCCGTCACACAGGTTGATTTAGTGGTGCCTCATCTGGAGGCAGGGATTCTTATGATAGGGGTCAGCCCTCTAGGCCTTTCTAGTTGGCCCTCTAGGTATCTCAGGGTGCCCCAGGTGATCGTGGTTCCTATGGGCATTATTCTAATAAGCAGTCACTCAGTGCACCGCCAGCTCCTATCAGCGCACCGCCACTTCAGAGTTTCCGTGGAGTTCATTCAAGTCTCCAAGGCTAGCCGCAGCATTCATAGAGAAGTTATGAGTGTGGTGAGTATGGCCACATCAGGAGGACTTGCCCGAGATTGAGGGGTATACAATCGTAGCAGCAGGGTCCCCGTCCTATGATTCAGGCACCAGATGCCCCACAGCCAGCCAGAGGCGGGGGTAGAAGCCATAAAGGTAGAGGTAGAGGTCATAGAGGTGGAGCTCAGACCGCCAAGGGTGGAGGTCAGCTAGTAGCAGATCGACCTAGGGATACAGTTCAGGGTGGTGGGGCCCCAGCCCCGTTGCTATGCTCTCTAGGCTAGGCAAGAGGCAGAGGCCTCAGATGCAGTCATCACAGGTACGGTTCTGGTTTGTGATCAAGAGACTTCAGTACTATTTGATCCACGGTCTACATATTCATATGTTTCATCTTACTACGCACCATGCTTGGTCACGCCTAGTGATGCTTTGGGTGTTCCTGTATATATGTCTACACCAGTGGGTGACTCTATTGTGGTCGACCGAGTCCATCATTCGTGTGTTGTAGTGATTGGGGGTCTTGAGACCCGTGTAGACTTGTTACTCTTAGATATGGTGGACTTCGATATCATATTGGGTATGGATTGGCTATCACCCTATCACGCTATCTTGGATTGCCATTCCAAGACTGTGACCTTAGCGTTGCTAGATATGACTCGTTTAGAGTGGAGAGGCACTCCAGGTTATTTTACCCACAACGTCATTTCGTACGTGAAGGCTCGACGTATGGTGGAGAAGGGGTGTCGGGCCTATTTGGCCTATGTTCGTGATTCCAGTGCCAAGGTTCCTCCTATAGATTCTGTGCCTATTGTCTGGGAGTTTCCAGATGTTTTCCCCTCAGACTTGCTGGGTATGCCACCCGACAGGGACATTGATTTCTGTATTGATTTGGCTCAGGGCACCCAGCCCATTTCTATCCCACCATATCATATGGCCCCGCCAGAGTTAAAGGAGTTAAAGGACTAGATGCAGGATTTGCTAGAGAAGGGTTTTGTCAGACCCAATGTTTCTCCTTGGGGCGCGCTTGTGTTATTTGTCAAGAAGAAAGACAGATCGATGAGGATGTGCATAGATTACCGGCAGTTGAACAAGTTAATGATTAAGAATAAGTATCCACTGCCGAGGATTGATGATTTATTCGACCAACTTCAGGGTGCCAGGGTATTTTCCAAGATTGACTTGAGATCTAGCTACCATCAGTTGATGATTAGGGCATCCGATGTCCCTAAGATAGCTTTCTGCACTCGATATGGGCATTATGAGTTCTTGGTCATGTCATTTGGGTTGACCAATGCTCCAACAACATTTATGGAGTTGATGAACCGAGTGTTCCGACCATATTTGGACAAGTTCATGATAGTTTTTATTGATGATAGTTTGGTGTACTCCCGCAGCCAGGAGGAGCACGAGCAGCACTTTAGAGTGGTTCTTCAGACTCTAAGGGGTAGTCAGTTATACGCCAAGTTCTCCAAGTGTAAGTTCTGGTTGAGTTCAGTAGTATTTCTGGGTCACGTTGTATCAGCAGAGGGTATTCACGTAGACCCGAAGAAGATTGAGGCAGTCAAGAACTGGCCTAGGCCAGCATCAACTACGAAGATTTGGAGTTTCTTGGGGTTGGCAGGCTACTATCGACGGTTTATGGAGGGATTTTCATCTATTGCAGCCCCGATAACCAGATTGACCAGAAGGGTGCCTAGTTCAGATGGTCGGATGAGTGTGAGGCGAGCTTTCAGAAGCTCAAGATAGCTCTGACTATGGCACCAATGTTGGTTTTTGTCTACAGGATCAGGGCCTTATACACTCGATTGTGTTGCTTTCCGTATTGGGCTGGGTGCAACGTTGATGCAGGGTGGCAAGGTTATTGCCTATGCTTCGAGGCAGTTGAAGATTCATGAGAAGAATTATCCAGTGCATGATTTAGAGTTGGCAGCTATTATTCACGCCTTGAAGATTTGGAGGCACTATTTGTATGGCATGGCATGTGAAATGTTCACTGACCACAAGAGTCTTCAGTACTTGTTCAAGCAAAAGGATTTGAATTTGAGGCAGAGGAGGTGGTTGGAGTTGTTGAAAGATTATGATGTCACCATTTTATACCATCCGGTGAAGGCCAATATGGTGGCCGATGCTTTGAGTAGGAAATCATCTAGTATGGGTAGCCTTGCTTATATTCCAGTCAGTCAGAGGCCTCTTGCTTTGGATGTTCAGGTCCTAGCCAATCAGTTCATGAGATTGGATGTTTTTGAGCCCAGTCATGTGTTGGCTTGCACGGTCACTCGTTCTTCATTATTGGAGTGTATCCGTGTTCGGCAGTTTGATGATCCCCATTTGTGTGTCCTCAGGGACACGGTGCATCATGGAGGTGCCCAGCAGTTTACCTTAGATGCAAATGGAGTTTTGAGATTGCAGGGGCGAGTTTGCGTGCCCAATGTGGATGGACTTCGAGAGTTGATTTTAGAGGAGGCCCACAGTTCCCGGTACTCTATTCATCCAGGCGCCACAAAGATGTATCAGGACTTGCGACAACATTATTGGTGGCGTAGGATGAAGAAGGATATTGTTGCATATGTGGCTCGTTGTTTAAACTATCAGGAGGTTAAGTACGAGCATCAGAGGCCTGGTGGTTTATTTCAGAAGATTGAGCTTCCCGAGTGAAAGTGGGAGAGGATCACTATGGACTTTGTTACCAGACTTCCGTTGACTCAGAAAAAGTTCGATGCAGTTTGGGTCATTGTGGATAGACTGACCAAGTCAGCACATTTCATACCTGTGGCAGTCTCCTATTCATCCGAGAGATTATCTGGGATTTATATCCGGGAGATTGTTTGCCTTCATGGTGTGTCGGTATCTATCATTTCGGATTGGGGCATGCACACGGGTTGAGTTGAGAACAACGTTTCATCCCCAGACGGACGGTCAGTCCGAGCGGACTATTCAAATTTTGGAGGATATGCTCCGGGCTTGTGTTATTAACTTTGGAGGTTCGTGGGACCAGTTCTTGCCTTTAGCGGAGTTTGCCTACAACAACAATTACCAGTCGAGCATCCAGATGGCTCTTTATGAGGCTTTATATGGTAGGCGGTGTCGGTCTCCAGTTGGATGGTTTGAGCCGGGAGAGGCTCAGTTGATAGGTACGGATTTGGTTCAGGAGGCCTTGGACAAGGTCAAGATCATTCAGGATAGGCTTCGTTCGGCTCAGTCTAAGCAAAAGAGCTATGCAGATCATAAGGTTCGAGATGTAACTTTCATGGTTGGTAAGCGAGTATTGCTCCGAGTGTCGCCTATGAAGGGCGTGATGAGATTTGGGAAGAAGTGCCAGCTTAGCCCTAGGTTCATTGGCCTATTTGAGATTCTTGATCGAGTGGGAGCGGTGGCTTACTGACTTGCATTGCCGCCTAGCTTATCAGCCGTGCACCCAGTTTTTCATGTATCCATGCTTCGGAGGTATCACGGCGATCCAGCCCACGTGTTAGATTTCAGCACTGTCCAGTTGGACAAGGATTTATCTTATGAGGAGGAGCCGGTAGCTATTCTAGACCAGCAGGTTCGTCAGTTGAGATCCAAGAGTTTTCCCTCTGTTCGTGTTCAGTGGAGAGGTCAGCCCCCTGAGGCATCGACCTGGGAGTCCGAATCTAATATGTAAAGTCGTTATCCTCATATATTTCTTGAATCAGGTACTTCTTTCTTTTGTCCGTTCGAGGACGAATGGTTGTTTTAGAGGTGGAGAATGCGATGACCCAAAGGGTCATCACTTGTTTTCTTATCCATTCTGTGCTTCCGAGGCCTTGAAAACCTCATTTTTATCCGCCTCGATTTGCATGCGCAGTCCAAGCGCGTAGCCGAAAAGCTTAAATGTGAAATTTTGTGAAAAATGCTAAAATATGGTATTAAAATGAATAAGTTTGACTTTGGTCAACATTTTGGGTAAACGGACGTGGACCCGTGATTTGACGGTCCTGGAGGGTCCGTAGAAAAATATGGGACTCGGGCAAATGCCCAGAATCAAATTCAGAGGTCCCGAGCACGAGAAATAAATTTTTAAAAGAAATTATTTTTTTGAAATTGTTAAGGAAAAATGGAAATGAAAATTGATTAGAACGTGTTGGTATCGGGCTCGTATTTTGGTTCCGGCGCCCAGTACAGGTCTTATATGTGTTTTAAGATAATTTTGGGAATTTTGGTTGAAATCGGACGTCGTTTGACGTGTTTCAGACTCAAAACTCTAAATTTGAAAGTTTATGAAGTTTGAAGAAAAACTAGTGATTTTGAGGTTTGATTCCTCGTTCTTGATGTTATTTTGGCGATTTGATCACACAGTTAACTTCGTAGGATGTTGTTGAGTTAGAGTGTGTGTTTAGTTGGGAGCCCCGAGGGCTCGGGAGTGTTTCAGAGGTGTTCTGGGGTGGTTTTGAACTTAGGAAATGTGCAGGTTTTCTTCAGCTATTGCAGAACTCAGTTTCTTCTTCGCGTTCGCGAAGTACCCTACGCGTTCGCGAAGCTTCAGCTTCATCCTTCATCGCATTAGCATTCATTGCTTCACGTTCGCATAGAGTTATTGGAATCTGAGGGCCCAACCCTATTTTATTCTTCGCGTTCACGATGGTTGTACCGCATTCGCGTAGGGCCCCAGCCATTCCTCATCGCGTTCGCGTGTAGGTCCACGCATTCGCGCAGGCCAATCCTCTGGACCCCCCAGTATTTCTCTTTGCGTAAGCGTCCTTGTCATCGCGAACGCGATAGTCTGTCAAGCCAACCCTTTGCGAATGCGACCTTGATCCCACAAACGCGAAGGGCAAATTTGCCCAGTTATAATTTTAATTTCAAAACAGAATAGTGACGGGATTTTCATAAGCTTTCACAAAACCCTTCTCCTCCAAGGTCCTTAGGCAGCCATTGAAGCTCTCTTCCACCAACACTTCTTGGGTAAGTAAATTTCAACTCGTTTTCTTCATTTTCCATCAAAATCTCTTGAATTCCTAGACCTAAAACATGTAATCTAGGGTAGAAATTGGGGGAAATGGGTAGAGTTAGGGTTTTTTCAAATTTTCTTGATTTAGACCTCGTTTTGGGGTCGAATTTGAAAACAAATTATATATTCGGGCTCGTGGATGAATGGGGAATTTAATTTTTGTCCGAACCTCATGTTTTGGCCAAGCGGGCCTGGGGGCAATTTTGGAATTTTTGGGAAGAAAGCTTGGAAATCTATATTTAGGCATTGGGTTTGATTTATTTAGCCTATATTGATATTATGAAGTCCTTATTGAATATATTTGATTGAGTTTGAGCTGAATTAGAAAGGGAAAACGGTCGTTGTGGATTGATTTAGCCGTGGAAGTTGAGTTCAGTGTTTGGTTTAACCCTAGCTTGAGGGAATAAAAGTGGAGTCTTGTTTGCTATTTGCTAATTGATCGAGTACGATGTATAGGCATGGTGACGAGTATCTATACATTGTTGTCTAGCATGATCGTGAGTCCTTAATTGCGGATAGTTGGTTGTTGTTTTGCCTTCCATGTCTAATTGATGATTTCTATATGTGGTAAAGGCTTTGTGATAGAAATTGTGACATTGGTACTTCATGGAGCATTAGCTCGGTTCAGAAATGTAGATTGTGATGGTATATGAGATAAGAAATTCCTTGGGCTCAAGTGATATCGTAGAGTAAGAAATGAAAGAAAGAGAAAGAGTTATAGGTTATTCCCTTGCTGGGACGTTTTGTTGATTTGTTGGTTTTTCTCCCTTGCCGGGATATTGAGTTCATTGATGTTGTGCCCTTGCCGGGTTTTAATTGTTTGTTGTGTGTTCCCTTGCCGAGATTTTTACTATTGTTTATTTACTCCCTTGCCCCCTTATTTGTGACTGTTGTTTGGATGAGGCACAATGACAAATGTGGATCGGGTTGCACGTCGCAACAATACTAAATGATATAGGTCGGGTTCTACGCTGCAACAGAGATATTTGAGGGTCGGGTTGTACGTCGCAACAATACAATGATGATATGGATCGGGTTGCATGCCGCAACAGAGATATTTAAGGGTCGGGTTGCATACCGCAATAATACAACGATGATATGGAACGGGTTGCATGCCGCAACAATGACTTGTACATGGATCGGGTTGCATGCCGCAACAGTGTTTCTATACATCAAGATCGGGTTTCACACCACAACAATTATTGATACAAGTGTGTTTGTTTGGGTGTTTGATCCTTGTCCGTTGTTAATTACAAGTTTTCCTTAGATTGTTATTTCGGATTTGCAATTAAAATAGTTATCTCCCCACAGCATGCTCCCCCTCCCATATCGTTTACTTGCCTAGCATTTTAGATTCCGCTGTATATATATATAATTGCACAGGTTTATGTGGTGGTCCAGTCTAGCCTCGTCACTACTTCGCCGGGGTTAGGCTAGACACTTACCAGCACATGAGGTCGGTTGTGCTGATGCTACACTCTGTGCTATTTGCACAGGTCCAGGTTTCGAGCAGCAGCAGTAGTGCTAGCACGAGAGCAGGCCTTCAATCCATCGAGACACTGAGGTAGCCTTGCAGGCATCCGCAGGCCCGACGTCTCATCTATCCTTACTTTTGACTGTCATCTCATTGTATTCGAGATAAACAGTTTTATGTTTCTTTCAGACTTTGTATTTAGTACTTCTTAGATGTTCGTGAGTATGTGACTCCAGTTCTTGGGGGGAGATACATGTTGGGATTCCGTATTTTATTCAGCTATTTAGATTTGAGACTTCCGCTTTCAAATTTAATTCCGTTGCCTTGATTTTAATGCTGTTAATTTTTAAAAAGGATAGGTGCTTAATGAAAAGAGATTAAGTTTGGCTTGCCTAGCTCCTACTAGTAGGCTCCATCACGACTCCCGAAAGTGGGAAATTCGGGTCGTGACACTTCCACACCTGCGTGACCGCTTCTGCGGTTCCAATTCCACAGAAGCGGAAATACCAGAAGCAGCAGGCCTGCAACTTTGCACTAGTCCAAAACTCATCCCGATAGCCATCCGAAATCACCCCGAGGCCCCCGAGACCTCAACCAAAAGCACCCACGCATCCTAAAACACCATTCAAACTTGTTCCAATCATTAAAATACCTCAAACAACACTAAAACCATCAATTCTCATCGAATTCAAGCCTAAGTTCTTCAAAAACTTCCGAAATACATATTCGATCAAAAACCTAACCAAATCACCTCCAAATGGCCTGAAATTTTGTACACGCATTCCAATTCATCTAACAAAGCTACTGCAACTCTCGAAATTCCATTCTGACCCCCGGATCAAAATCTCACCTACCAACCGAAATTCACCAAAATACTAACTTCGCCAATTCAAGCCTAATTCTACACCGGACCTCCAAAACCACTCCCGATCACACTCCTAAGTCAAAATCATCCCCCAAAGCTAACCGAACCGTCGGAAATCATATCCGAACCTCTAACACATAAGTCAATATCCGGTTGACTTTTCCAAACTAAGCCATCCTTAAAGAGACCTAGTGTCTCATTTCCTTCTAAAATCAATCCAAACCAACTCGATCATACAAGACGCTGATAATGAAACATAAAGAAACAGAAAATGGGGAAAATGGAGTGGTAACTCACATGACGACGGGTCAGGTCGTCACAAATCTGGATTGTGCTATTCATCTATGGTTAACTACAGGACATCTTGGTTTATCTAAAATATTAACACAAACTTTTCATTATCATGAGTCATTTGAAAGCTAGCTTTAAAACTGCTATAGGTGAGAAATAGCCATGACAAAAAGGCTTTGCGCAGCATGGTGCTAATACTTAATCATACTTTCAATATTAATATGTTTCAGAACTGAAGGTAACTATAAAGAAAAATATAGCATTGTTACTCATCGACGACGAGTAACCAAGCACCAGGCAAAAGTCAAAATATTCTTCCCTTTGTACAATAGGGGCTAGTAACCCAAACATTTTTCTCCATACAGATCAGAAATTTTAAAAAGAAAAGGTACTGTATAACTTGAGCTTAACCTGAGTAAATCCATAATTCTTCTACACTCACTACAAAACACTGCCCCAAGCTGAGATTTTTAAAAAAAATCTAGAATAACAGTTCAACTTTTGGTCTCAAAACCAACTCAAACTATCCAAATTTTCCAGTTAAATATCAAAAACTAAAGTTAACCAACTAGTTCAGAGCTGCTGTATATTAAAAATAAAGCTGGAGAAACTAGTTCACAACTGAAAGATTACTGCCTATAGCTTTCCAGATTCAAAAGGTACCTATTTTTCTATAGGTTTATTTATCAAAATCAAGTATACCGAGATGAATATCATTGAGTAACTGTATAATACACAACACCATCAGACCAAACATAGTTTCTATAATAGTCAATGTTAATAGTACACGAATTAAACGTAGGAGGACGAATTCAATATATTAAAGACGACAAAACATTAGTTCACTGAAATCTGATTATCGTTATTAAGTTGGTTTATCATTTGGCAAATGGTAGTAACTGGTGCTGTTACCTTTCTTGATATTATAGGTGACATTGGAGAAATAATGAGACCCACTACAATAACACTTAATAGGCATGAGGAAAAGCTGGTTAGGCAATAGCTAGGCATCCTCGGAGTCTAGACCTGTGGCCTTAGCTATACTTAAACGAGTGACTTCAAGAAGATCAGAGATACTTCGTGCATTAATAATCAAAACATGACACGGAATGTCCCTTCGTGCATTATCACTCTTCCTTACCGAAGCAACAATCACAACCAATGGGGGGCGAGGGGATAGACAAAACAGTAATAGAAGTCCTGGCAAGGGAAACACAAGCAAATAGTTAAATCACGGCAAGGGAACAACAACAATAACCTTCACATCCCGGCAAAGGAGATAATCACTATACAAATACAGCCCGACAAGGGAATAATCACATTTCTTTCTCATACTCTTCACATTATATAGAAATCATCAATTCCACAAGGAAGAATCACAACAACATTAGAATAAGCACAAATAAGGTCTCACGGTCATGCTAGACACCAGTGTATAGATACTCGTCACCATACCTATACACTGTACTCGACAATTAGCAATTATCAACCAATAATCTAATCCTATTTCTTCAAGCCAAAGTTAGATCAAACATTTACCTCGAATGCTCCAAACTCAACTCAAGCCTATAGTATAGCTTTACCCCTCGAATTCACCACCAAACCACTCGAATCTAGTCACAAATTACTTGAATGTATCAACAAATGCTAATTGAATCAATTTGAATGCTTGAAAATGAATTTTTCAAAGTTTTACTCAAAAATTTTCAAAATGCCACCAGGCCCACGTGGTCAAAACCCTAGGTTCGAACCAAAACCCGGTTACCCATTCCCCCACGAGTTCATATCTATCTTTTGTTTTGAAATCAGACCTCAAATAGAGGTCCAAATCCCCAATTTTAAGAATACCTAAGTTCTATCCAAAATCCCCATTTTCACCCAAGGAAATCCTTGATTTTTAAGATGAAAACATGTCTAATGATGTTAAAGATTGAAGAAGTTAAGTAAAAATTGACTTACAAATAATTTGGAGAATATAGGTTTCTTGTAAAATCGCCTATGGAGTTTGGGTTTTGAAAGAATGAAGAAAAGAGGGCTAAAATTCGTCTAAGTATGAAAAATTGCAGGTCTTGGTTGTGGGAAATGCGTACATGGGTTCGCAATTGCGAACCCAGCAGGCTTGGGAATTGTGAAAATAGTTTGGGAATTGCGAACCTGGGAATTGCGAACATGGGAATTGAAAAGAAAGTTTGGAAAATGCTCACAGGCTTGGGAATTGCGAAAAATATTTGGGAAATGCGAACATAGGAATTGCGAAGAAAGTCTGTGAAATGCGAACATGCTTGGGAATTGCAAAAGATATTTGGGAAATGCGAACCTGGGAATTGCGAAGAAAGTTTGGGAAATGTGAACAATCCTGGTAATTGCGAAAAATGTTTGGGAAATGCGAAACCTGCAGACCTGCAATTCCTTACGTCCAAAATTTCACCCCGTGGCCTATCCAAAACTCACCCGAGCCCTTGGAACTCCAAACCAAATATACACACAATCTCAAAATACATCCTACAGACTTATGCGTGTGATCAAATTGCCAAAATAACATCATTTACATAGAACCAAGCCTCAAATCGCATGATTTCTTCCAACTTTTCATAAAACATAAATTTTCCATTTTTAAGTCCGAAACACGTCAAATGACGTCCGTTTTCAACCAAACTTTACAGAAAACGGTTAAATCACATATAAGATTTTTATCGGGCGTCGGAACCAAAATACGAGCCCGATACCGTAGTCTTCTGATCAAATTTCTTTTCTATTTTCCTTAATTAATTTCAGAATACAATTTCACATAAAAATTTATTTCTTGGGCTTGGGACCTCGGAATTCGATTCCGAGCATATGCTCAAGTCCCATATTTTCCTACGGACCCTCCGGGGTCGTCAAATCACAAGTCCGGGTCCGTTTACCCAAAATATTGACCAAAGTCAACTTTAATCATATTAATATCAAAATTTATCAATTTTTACACAAAATTCATATTTAAGCTTTCCGGCTACGTGCCCGGACTGCGCACGCAAATCGAGACAACTAAAAATGAGGTTTTCAGGGCCTCAAAAGTGCGGAAAAGAGAGAAAACAGGTGATGACCCCTTTGGGTCGACACAGGTTCCTCACATAAGTATCACAAGACAAGGAAGAGTTTATCGAGCATGAAAAGTCTATGTGTGTACTAGATGTTTGAGCAGTTATGTTTGATGATGAAAGCAGTTGTGTCTGCTCAAATGGTATCACCGGGTGCTTAATAAGAAGTCTAGATCCCAAGTGCAAAGATATATTTCTCATTTCATGCTAACTCTTGCATATTTACATGAAATCGAATTCCTATGATTAAAAAACTGAAGGAGGAAAATTCAAATAATAGAAAACTCAAATAGTAGCATACCAAAGGATAAAGATGAGTAGTACCGTAATACAGTAAAGTATTTCAATAATATTAGCTATCCTTGATATTTGTGGTACTCGTTCATGGCCACTATTGGCGTCAGGGACTTGATAAATATTAATACATTAAATAAAAATACTTTTATAGAACTAAAACTTCATTAAGAATGTCTATAACTTATAAAATCGAGTTACCTGTTCAACTGAGGTGCGACTGATATTTTGAGGCATAGATTCATTAGAAGCATATTTAGAAGATAGTGACTTGTAATCTTTCCATTTCTTTCCTAGTGACTTTAGGATATAAGCTTCTCCCCATCTTGGGATAGAGAACTTCTAAAAAAATAAAGCCAATATTTAGAAGAAAAATCATGTTTAAAAAATTGGACTCGTTCATATAATAACAATAATAACAATAATAACAATAACAACAATAACAACAATAACAACAATAACAACAATAACAACAATAATAAGAATAACAACAATAATAAGAATAATAAGAATAACAACAATAACAATAATAACAACAATAACAACAATAACAAGAATAACAACAATAACAACAATAACAACAATAACAACAATAACAACAATAATAAGAATAACAACAATAACAACAATAACAACAATAACAATAACAACAATAATAATAACTATAACAACAACAACAATAACAACAATAACAACAATAACAACAATAACAACAATAACAACAAATAATGATGATGATGATGACAACAACAATAATAATAACTACTCCATACCCTCACAAAATTCACTAATTTCTTCTTTTCCTCCTTGTCAAAATTTGTTCAATCATCTACATGTAAAGGTATTAGTTTTGGAGTTCTCGCAATAATTCCTAGAAAGCTAGCAAGCTTTTGACCTTTTTTTCCAACAATTTGGTTACGGTTATTAAAGGACACATCAACTACCTTCCCTGGAGGAAGTTTTCAAATATCTTGGTATGTTGTTAACTAAACACGCAACCTTGAGGGAGTAGAGTGGAGTTGAAATGCCATCACTGTCACTCCCATAAAAGGGAAAAAGAAAAGCTTACAGAAACAAGCAGATCAACACTTTAAAGAAAGATCTACTACTCTAATTCCTTGTGATATTTTTCTGTTATTAGAACAATACTTACATGAACAATACTTACAGGAACTACTATCTAGTTTATTTTTCAAGTTGCTCTCATAATTGTTGAAAAAAGTGTAAGAATCATTTTACTTTTGTTGGTTTTGAAATGGATAACCATTTGAAATACTTCAATTACAAGCCACATTTAGAGAGAGGTTAACCTAAATGTTATACTAAGTAGACCAACTAAAATAATCTCATTGACGTGAACAAAATAATAACATATATGAAAACAGTCAATTCTTATACTTACAAGGGAAAACCTTATGCGAAATTCAAAAGGAGGACTTTACTGACCATCCTGCCTCTCCATAGCCACAACAACTTTTCTTTCCCCTCCCGGATACACAAAACAAAGAAGATTTGTATTGAAGACCTAATAAATACAAACAAGAAATAATTTAATTTTTGTTACTAGTTACACTATATAACCTAGTTCAATATCACAATAGAAATTACAGAAAATCACTTGTTAATTACACTATATAAAAAAATTATATTAACCAAAGTATTAACACAATTAAGATTTGAAAGTGATTCCAGACAAAAGTATTACCCGATTCATCATTATTTTGTTGAACTTCAGTGCCACCAGCAGAACTATTCAGCTCATAAGATTGATCATGTGCCTGGTGTTCAGAATGATTCTGATTATCCATCAGCTGCTCAATATAAGGCTGGGTTGAAGAATAATTTTGACCATCCATCAAATGCTCAATATAAGGTCGCACATATTCATCGTCGTCTTGTTCAATTACCAGTCGGTTGTGACCTCTAGTTCAAATAGTTCTTTCTCTAAAATAATTTTTTTTATTAGCTGTATTAAGTTATACTAGTACCAGATAACTCCAACAAATCAAGAGGTCACGTGCAAAATAGGAGAAAGCATCCCTAATCTCAAGATGTAAAATAATTAATGACTCGTGCACACAAAGACTTGGGTTTCACATACTGCACCAACATTTTTGATATTGCCTAAGCATAGGAAATATTATTGTCGAGAAGGCTAAAAGAGCATGAAAAACCAGAGATCCAAGAACTTACACCTACTTGTGATTAGAATGCTGCAAAACCTAGGAGAAACGTGAAAGATTGAGTGGGAAATATTAAGTTAATGGGAATACTATTACATTTGTTTCTGCTCGTTTTGAAGATAAGACTTTTCACAATATTATGTAGCAGAATAGAGTTGCGGCCAACATAACTCAAGACTTTTGAGAAGTTCTTGAGTTCCTGAGACAAGAAACACATTATGTTAGACCAGAGCTGACAAATGGTTAACATGGAAATAAGCCACAAGCAGATATGAAACATAACTTGGGAACTTCTAATAGAATCCAAGATATCATTCCTATCATCCTAACCAAATAAAAGTGCTTATAGTATATTCTATACAGTTATATATCAATATCATTCAATCGCCTATCAAAACAATATTAATATCAATCAATCAAAAACTCTTCAATCCAAAACAAAGTTTGTGATTGGCTATATAATCTTCTGAAATTATTCTGCTCTACTCAGGCCCAAAACTACTACTTATTATATGTTATATATTTGAAACAGTGTTATTATATACAGTAATCAGTAGCTGCAGCTTTAAAGTGACAAACATTTTGTATAACTATTCATAAGATGTCAATAGCATGTTAATATAAACAACCACTCAACAATTCCAACTTCAATCCTCCAAAGACCTACTTGATGCACATATCTGACCAACACATATAGAAACACTCTTATTTAAACATTTTCAATCTTACTTATCTCTCGAGCCTATTCTAATTCCTTTCTTTTCTTGCTTCGAGCGGTTATATAATAGCAAGAAAGGAGACATATTATAAACAACATGATGCAATATGACAACAACACTACACCTCCACATATCAACAAAAATTGCATCTCAGTCACAAACCAGTTGGGTAGATTATATGTTAGAAGTCCTACATCGGTTGTGTGGAGGATGATTGATCTCCTTATATGGTTTAGGCAATTCTTAACTTACGAGCAACTTTTTTTTTATTAAGTTAGTCCAAATGTACATTGAGGACACATAAAAAATTTATGAACAATCACAAGAATAACGATAGCCTTAGAAAACATACAGGTCAAAATGAAATGACCAAAAATGATATTGAAAATAAGTTGTTACTTGTTATACAAAATCAACAAGGACAAAATCAACATCACTAATTCTGAAAAGTTTTAGGAATCAATTAATATATAGGTTCTTTCGCTCTTCACTCCTTACTGCTGAGTGAGTTTGGAATGTAAAGGAAAAATAAATACAAACAATTGGAAACTTTCCTTCTATATGAAAATTAACACAACAAGAAAAATATCAAATTGTTTGTGAGAATGTGCTTGTATCTATGTAGCAAGAAATAACAACTTAGAATTTTACCCAAAAAAAAAGATGCATCTAAAGATGCACTAAGAAAATAAGAGAAATAATTAGAAATAATTATTACAATAATCAAGCACTAAAAATTGCTTAATCCAATAATCCTCACCTCTAATTCAACTGAATTCACCTTAAATCACCAAAATCAAGAACGTGAAAAACAAACAAATAAGAAAAATCATTTTTTCTCATTAGTGTCATAATTAACTGTAACGACCCGACCGGTCGTTGTCACACCTCCTTTTCCACTACACCCTCGGGAGGGTATAATAAAGGGAGTATTTTTTCAATTAAAGAAAAATCGAAACAGGATTGTTTATTAAGATTTAGAGTTACCACTTGGGATAATTCATAGTGTCCCAAGTCACTGGTTAAATCCCGAATCGAGGAAAAAAATGACTCTGTTTAATAGTTCGCGAACCAAAAATTCGGATAAGGAATTCTGTTAACCCGGGAGAAGGTGTTAGGCATTCCTGAGTTCCGTGGTTCTAGCACGGTCGCTCAACTGTTATAATTGGCCTATTATCTGATTTTAGTACATGTTTTAGCCTATGTGCATTTTAAATCTTTAACCGCTTTAATTTAATTAATTAAAGGAGAATTGCAACGTCATTTAAAATATGTTTCAAACCGCGTCACATAAATGCACCCGCAGTCCATAACACATCTTATCTGACATTGAGATTTGGATTTGGGTCACACAAATGTGCACCCAGGTTTAGGAAGGTAGTATTATTAAAGCACGCTCCTAAAGCAACTACGCATTAGCAACTTTGTGAGGGCCATGAAAGTTTGCTAAATGGCACGCCTCGATTTCTAAGGATAAAATAAGATTAATTAAATGAGGGCCATGAAGTTGTCATTTTTGTTTGGCATGGCGCGCCTCGACTGCTCTGTTTGCCTTGGGGCGGTAAGGGGTGGAATTGCGATGTGTAATCTTGAATTGCTAACATACCTCTTTCATCAGATGACTATTAAGATTAGCCCCATTGTCTATAATGATCACCTTTGGTATCCCAAACCGATAGATGATATTTGAGTGCACAAAATCAACCACTACTTTCTTGGTCACAGACTTGAACGTTTTAGCCTCAACCCACTTGGTAAAATAATCAATGGCCACCAAAATGAACCTGTGCCCATTTGATGCCGCTGGCTCAATTGGCCCAATGACATCCATGCCCCACACAACAAAAGACCATAGTGCAGACATTGTGTGCAATTTCGATGGTGGAGAATGAATCAAATCTCCATGCACTTGACACTGATGACACTTGCGCACAAAACTGATACAATCTCGCTCCATAGTAAGCCAATAATAACCTGCTCAGAAAATCTTCTTTGCTAGCACGTACCCACTCATATGTGGTCCACAAACTCCCGAATTTACTTCGGCCATAATAGCTGTGGCCTGTCTAGCATCTATGCATCTCAACAACCCAAGATCTGGAGTTTTTTTGTACAATACCCCTCCACTGAAGAAAAATCCACTTGCCAAATGTCAAATTGTTCTCTTTTGATCCCTTGTGGCCTGCACTAGATACACTCCCATTCTGAGGTATTCTTTGATATCATGGAACCACGGCTCACCATCAAGTTCTTTTTCCACCATATTACAGGAGGCATGCTGATCGCAGACATGAATCTGCAAAGGTCCACATAGGTCTTATCTGGATGATGCAACATTGACACCAAAGTAGTCAAAGCATTGACAACTTCATTATGAATCCTTGGAATATGCCTGAATTCTATTGATTGAAACCATTGACAAAGATCATGAAAATATTGTCGGTACGGTATAAGCTTCAAATCTCGTGTTTCCCATTCCCCTTGAATTTGGTGTACGAGAAAGTCCGAGTCACCCATGACCAAGACTTCCTAGACACCCATATCCACAGCTAACCTCAAACCCAAGATACATGCCTCATACTCGGCCATGTTATTAGTATAATAAAAACGAAGCTGAGCCGTAACAGGGTAGTGCTGCCCTATTTCAGAAATAAGTACATCTTTTATACCAACGCCTTTCATATTGGCTACCCCATCAAAGAACAGTTTCCATCCTGGCTTCTCAACTTGTTCCAACTCATCAACGTACATTACCTCTTCGTCAGGGAAGTATGTATTCAAAGGTTCATATTCTTCATCTACTGGATTCTCAGCCAAATGGCCAGCCAACGCTTGTGCTTTCATTGCAGTCCGGGTCATATAGATAATGTCAAATTCTATGAGCAAGATTTGCTTTTGCAAGCCTCCCTGTAGGCATATGCTTCTTAAAGATATACTTTACTGGATCCAACCGGGAGATGAGGTAAGTGGTATAAGATGACAGGTAGTGTTTCAACTTCTGTGCCACCCAAGTTAGGGCGCAACACGTCCTCTCAAGCTCAGTATACTTAACCTCGTAAGCTGTGAACTTCTTGCTGAGGTAGTATATGGCCTGCTCTTTCCTACGGGTGATGTCATGCTGAACTAACACATATCTAAACGAATTGTCCAAAACCGTCAAATAAAGAATCAAAGGCCTCCCTGGTTCTGGCGGGACCAACACCGGTGGGCTTGACAAATACCCCTTTATCTTATCAAATGCTTCTTGACATTCGTCTGTCCACTTGACCGCCACATCCTTCTTCAACAGCTTGAAGATAGGCTCACAAGTTGTTGTAAGCTGAGCGATAAACCTACTGATGTAATTCAATCTCCCTAACAGGCTTATCACCTCAGTCTTGTTCTTCGGAGGTGGCAATTCTTGGATGGCTTTGATTTTTTATGGGTCCAATTCAATACCTCGACGGCTGACTATAAATCCCAACAATTTTCCAGATGGAACACCGAAAGCGCATTTTGTAGGATTGAGCTTGATATTGTACCTGCGAAGCCTTTGGAAGAACTTTCTCAGATCCCTGACGTGGTCAGACTGCTTCCTGGTATTTACAATTACATCATCCATACACACCTCGATCTCCCTGTGTATCATGTCGTTGAATATGGTTGTCATTGCCCTCTTGTAGGTTGCCCCAGCATTTTTCAAACCAAATGGCATGACCCTGTTGAAGTATGTTCCCTATGGCGTGATGAATGCCATCTTTTCTGCATATTCCTCATCCATTAAGATCTGGTGATAGCCTGCATAACAATCCACAAAAGAACCAATCTCATGTTTGGCACAATTACCAATCAATATGTGGATGTTTGGTAATGGAAAGTTATTCTTTGGACTCGCCTTGTTGGGATCACGGTAATAAACACACACCCTGGTCTTACCATCTTTCTTTGATACTGGCACAACATTGGCTAACCAGGTGGGATACCGCATGACCCGAATGACCTTTGCATCAAACTGCTTGGTAACTTCTTCTTTGATCTTCACACTTATATCAGTTTTAAATTTCCTCAGCATCTGCTTGACAGGGGGAAATGCCGGGTTAGTGGACAATTTGTGAACCACCAAATCAGTGCTTAGACCCGACATGTTGTCATATGACCATGCAAAAACATATTTGTACTCAAATAGTGCTTTAATTATCTCCTCTCTGAGCTGTGGTTCCAGATGTACACTTATTTTAGTTTCCCGGACATTATCTTGATCCCCTAAGTTGATTGCTTCTGTATCATTTAGGTTAGGTTTGGGTTTTTCTTTAAAATGGCTTAATTTTTTACTGATTTCTTCAAAAGCCTCATCATCATCATCATATTCCACTTCATCATTACACTCAATTTCTTGTATTATTATTTCAGAATTAGATTGGCATTTAAGATTGGGTCGGAGATTCCTCACGCATGTCATGTCACTGTAACCAGCGTAAAAAGGACTGTACAAGAAAGAAAAGAAAAATAAAAATAAAAACTATTAGGAATGAAAAAGAAAGGAAATTGCATGTTATTGAAATTTTAAAGATAACAAGGTTTAACTCATCCAAATTGATGGAACATAGAATCTGAATTACAACCCTTGAAATAATCCAGATTAAACTGAAAGAAAAATCAAAGCCGACTATCAAGACTCCCTCCAAGTAGGAAGAGGAGTAGCTTCCCAATTGTTGATCTTTGCATAGGGCCCCACAAATTGCACATCTGCCTTGCTCGATCCTTCTCCAGCTTCCACCATATTCACCTCATCGAACAACTTTTCAAACCTTTCAAGCAACTCCTTATCAGGACCAACCACAGAACCGAGCATTGTTGTTACTGGCCACTTCTTAGTACCAAGCCTAACAAAGGATCGGGAGAGACGTGGGACAGGCTTTGGAAGAACCCATGCTTTCTGCTTCAACTTTCTGGCTCGCCTTATGTCTGCAATTGTAGGCTTGAACCCCAAACCAAAAGTATCCAAGTTTCTAGGAAGAGACACTAGCTGTACAATGCCTTGCAGAGAAGCACCCAAACCCTTGCCAGGTACAGGTACGAAGCTACTCTTCAACATCTCCAAAGCCACCATGACTGATGCGGCCATTACTTTAGGAACCAGAATGCTTTTCCTCTCTGGGATCTTCTCAACTGATACTGTGTCAAATACTTGATAGACCCACAGACCTTTGTCATCTTCAGGTTCGATAAAAGGTACAATGGCATCACTTAGGGCACACAGGTTATCCTCACCGTGCACCATAATTTCCTGTGTATCCCATTCAAATCTAACCATCTGGTGCAGGGTAGATGGTACTGCCTTGGTGACATAAATCCAAGGTCGACCCAGCAACAGATTGTAAGAAACCGCCACATCGAGCACTTGAAATTCCATAGTAAATTCAACTAGCCCTATTGTCAGTTCTAGTACTATGTCCCCGACTGAATCCTTCCCTCCACCGTCGAACCCCCGAACGCAAATACTATTCTTGTGAATTTTTTCATTGTCCACTTTCAATTTGTCCAGGGTAGAGAGGGGGCAAATGTTTGCGCTGGACCCATTATCAATTAGTACCCAGTTAACCATATAATCTTCGCACTTCACCGTAAGATAAAGGGCTCTATTATGCTCAGTACCCTCCATGGGCAATTCATCGTCAGAAAAAGTGACTATGTTTACCTCGAAAATCTTGTTTGCTATCTTTTCCAGATGGTTTACACAGATCTTGTCAGGGACGTGGGCCTCGTTCAAGATTTTCATTAATGCCCGACGGTGCTCGTCCAAATGGATTAACAATGAGAGAAATGAGATATGAGCAGGGGTTTTCCTTAACTTCTCTACAATAGAATAGTCATGCACCTTTATCTTCTTCAAGAACTCTTCCACTTCTTCTTCGGCCATAGCTTTCTTCACTGACACGGGGTTATCTTTGGAGGTTTTGCCTTTTCTTAATTCCTCGAGGGCAAAGTATCTTCCCGAGCGAGTCAGACCATGGTTCTCAAAAACTTCTTCTTTAACCTCTTTCCCTTTGTAAAGCACTGTCATTTGGTCATAATTCCAAGGGAATACCTTGCTGTTGACTGTTGGTAGCTGAGTTACTGGTTTATTAATAACTAGCTCTGTTGTGAGCACCTTCCACAATTACAACGGGCTTGTTAGCTGCCCCTAGCACTACCACTTTTGCTTTTTCTTGTTTCACTGCAACCCTGCTCGAAGACTCCTTCTGAACCACCGCAACTGGTTTACTACCTGTCTTTTTCAACTTGATCAACGACCTCCCACTAGTTGACTTTTCACTTGGCCGGACTTCACTGGATCTAATCATCATTACAGTCTGTGAGGGATTTTTAGGCTGTCCTCCTTTTTGCACTATCTCAGTCATATTGGTTTCATGATGGGCCGGGAGAGGATTCAGGTTGATGTTGGGTGTTTCTGGGGCTTGAACCTCGATCTGACGGGTATCAATGAGCTCTTGAATAACTATTTTCAATTTCCAGCATTTCTTTGCGTCATGCTCCAGGACCCCTGAACAATATTCACAACTCACCGAGTGGTCAAGATTTCTCGGAGGGGGGTTTGGCAGCTTAGGCTCAATCGGATTCAACATACCCAACTGTCTTAACCTGTGGAATAGACTGGTATATGATTCTTCCAATGGAGTGAAAGTCTTCTACTTCTGCGACCCCTCATTCTTGAAGGCTTGATTTGGTCGGAAACCTATTCCAGGGGAATATTTATAGGCTCTTGGGGGTGGGTAGGTGCTTTGTGGAGCTGGGTAAGCATTCTGTGGGGTTGGAGCATGCCATTGTGCATGGGCAGGAGGTTGAGTGTACGTTTGAGCATGGTGGATATAATAGTGGGGGTCTGGAGGTTGGTATTAGTGTTGTGGTGGGTTATATGGAGTGTGGTGGTAAGTTTGGGGGTGGGGTTGAGGCGGGTTATTGTAAGGTGACGAGCCCCTGGACCAAGCTGTTGACTCAACTACCGCAATGTCCTCTTTCTTCTTCTTCCCCAGTACACCCCCAGTGCCATTTTGAATGGCCCGGGAGGTCGCCTTGATTGCTGAATAACTCATGATTTTGTTGGACTTGAGTCCTTCCTCTACCATGCTTCCCATTTTTACCACTTCGTTGAAGGATTTCCCTACCGCTGACACCAAGTGACCGAAATAAGTGGGCTCCAAGGCCTGTAAGAAATAATCAACTATTTCACTCTCTTTCATAGGAGGGTCAACCCTCGCTGCTTGCTCTCTCCAACGGAAGTCGTATTCTCTGAAGCTCTCCCTAGGCTTCTTCTCAATCTTCGTCAATGACAGACGGTCTGGGACAATTTCAAGATTGTACTGAAAATGGCAGGCAAATGCTTGGGCTAGATCGTCCCAAGTGTACCACCGACCATGATCTTGTTGAGTGTACCATTCCAAAGTTGAGCCACTTAAAGTTTGATTAAAATACGCCATCAGTAATTCATCTCTTCCACCTGCCCCTCTCATCTTGCTACAAAAACCTCTCAGGTGTTCCACTAGATCACCATGCCCGTCATATATATCAAACTTGGGCAACTTGAACCCCGCTGGTAATTGGACATCTGGGAACAGACACAAGTCTTCATATGCCACGCTTGCTTGTCCACCTAGCCCCTGCATATTCCTGAAAGATTGCTCCAAGCTCTTGAATTTCCTAATCATCTTTTCTTGCTTCGGAGGCTTCTCAGTTTCTGCCGAGAGATCAAAATGAGGAGTGTAAGAACATGGTTCTGGTGCTTTGAAGGTCGGTTCTGGGGGATAATAATGGTTGTCATGAGTCTGGAACAGAGGCTCACTAGAAGATCGATGTAATGCAGTGGGTGGAGGTGCCACAAACACATAAGTAATTGGTGGAGGAGGGTATGGGACTTGTTTGGGTGATGGAGCTAGTGGTGTTTGGGAGGTGGTGCCATAGCATTGTTGGTAGGTGGGAAAGGCTGGAGATGAATTCACAGTAGGAGGCTCCTGAGGTTGGGCTAATGGTGGGATATAAGCAGGATTGATAGGATAAACCGGTGGTGGATGCCCCTTTGCCCAGGCCTAGTACATTTCAGCCATTTGCTGCTTCAGCTTATACATCTCTTCTTTCATCGCATTAACATCTAGTTCTTCCACATCTTTTGATAGGTCGACAATACTCACCTCTAGTTCTTGGTTGGTCATGTTCAGCTTGTCTTTTGACCGGGTGTTGTAAGAGTGAGTTGACAGGATGCCAATCAACTAACCACCTGCCTGTACTTAATATATCAACAACAACGTTGCTAGCGTTTAGGGCTTTAACATATTGGTAACCACACATTTTGGGGAATGAATGCACCTAAGCAGTTAACCGTTTCTATTATGCCTTTTATCGGCTGCATGCGTCATCCCGGCATTTCTCATTTCCATTTGCCACATTTCTCTTTTTCTTTCCTTTGCTTTTCTCTGTTTTTGTTATCTCATTCCTTCCTCTTGTTTTGCCATTGTTTTCTTCTCTCAGTTTCTTTATCTTTTCTTTTATTTTCTCTCCTGTTTTTCGTCTTTCTTTTGTTTTTTTTCCTCTTGTTTTTCCTCTCTTTTCACTTTTTTTCTTCTTCTTTTGTATTTGGTTACGATCGAATACTATGGAGATTGCCTAGGTATTATGACCCCGTATGAATCAAACCAAGCATAGTTCTGGAAGATATAAACGAAAAAAATGAATAACAAAATATATTTTGGAATTTTCAATTTTTCATAAAAAGCAAATACTTTGATTACAATGACTCGAAAAACTCAAGACACAAAAGCAAGTAACAGACTCTTAAAAGATGAAAATACTGACTCAAAGAACTACAAACTCTAATTTAACTGACATACTTCAAAAGCAGAAAAGTGCAGACTCGACAATCACCATTACATTAATGCCTCAAAAACTCCTGGTGCCCACAGGGCATCATTCGGCCTCGCCGCAGGCCTATGTGTAAGATCCCCTTGGAGACTCTCTAAATTACTCATGATTTGTCGAACAAATGTCATCACCTCTGCAAAGAAAGTGGTACGGGTCATATCCTCACAACAATATAATAAGCAATGGCCCTGATCTTCTCTCTGATCCTACCATTCTTCTGAAGTAGACACCCGACCTACTGATTATAGGCCTCTAACACCTGAGTGTCGTGGAAATGTTGATTTTGCAGCTGTTGTACTTCTTCCTCCATCTGAGCTATAAGATTATAACATTGTTCCCTTTCAGCTTTTAAATTCTTGGCTTGTTTGCTCATTTTGTTTTCGACACTGATGACCCTTTTCTTTAACCCCGCAACCGCATTGTCATATTGCTTTTTTAACTGCCTAACAGACATGCTCTTTTTTCTGCATTCTTAGACAGTTGCATTCGCGCCCTTGCCAACTCATTCTCCGCTTTGATTAAATCAAAACCATAATCATCCACTTTCTGCCTATGGTTATTTATAAGCTTTTCATCCTTTACACCCCTGGCAGGATTTTCGAATGCTATCTTCATTTTTCGAATTTGGGCTCGTAAGGCTTCATTTTCTTTGGCTTGTTTCTTCTTTTCATCCTCATCGGCTGCGACTTGCAATCTATTTTCAAACTCAAGGTCTCAGACCTGCTTTTCCAGCTCTCCTATTTTGACCCTGTATTCATTCTCCTTGGATAACTAAGCCCGTTCTTGTGATGACTCGACAAAATCATGGAGGTGGGGTCTTTTGGCCGGCCTCCCAAACGCAATTTCCCTTCTATACCAAGCATGGTACCCAGGTAAAACTTCTCCTTTGGATCAATCTCGTACACAGGTATTCGAAACCAAGTATTGACACTCACTCCAAATCTGGCGGACTGCTACTTCAAGAAACTGGCCATCAGGACCAATCTCGACTACTTGAGCACTAAGATCCTCATCTTTTGGCACTATTTGGCATCTCCCGAGCTGTCTTAAAACCCGATACGAGGCATAAGACTGGATGCTCCTAAGACCTATCAAGAGGAAGTGAGTCCCAGTTGCTGGCATATATATGATCTCATCCACAGGCAACCATTCAAACGTCCACTCTATTTGGCTGGCGGTGATAGACCGGAAGTATGATATCCATCCAGTGACCCCTTCAGGCAAGCTGATCCTATCAATACTCGTATAAAATTCCTTTATACAGGTTTTCTCCATCGACCCATAACTGATGAATTGAGGACGATGGCATAGGTGTTCAATCATCCACATTTGCAACAACAAGTTGCACCTCTCAAAAAAGTTTCCTCCGGCTCTGCAGGCTATGAGAGCGCGGAAGATTTCAGCTACTATCATGGGCGCAAGGGTTCTTTTGGCGTGGGTGAGTAAACTGCTGACAACCCCAGCTATTTTTATGTAGATATTTCCATCTTTCCTAGGGAACACCAGAAGCCCCAAGAAGACCACCATAAAAGCAAAACGTCTATGTTCTTCCTATTTGAGGCGGTTTCCTTTGTTGCATATTTTGTTTCCCGGATTGTTGAACCCCCTATGTGGCCATATCTCTAGTATATAAATTGTGGAGTACAAAAGCCAGTTGCCAAATCCGGGTTGTGGACCCCCCTTCTTATCTTCAGCGAGTCTAATAATCTGTGCACAGCTATAGTTTTCGGGGCAACCAAGTACTTGTGTCTTAAAGGAACCTCAGCACTTCTAATGTACCCGACTATTTCTTCAAAAGTCGGGGTGAATTCAAAATCTGAAAAATGGAACATGTTGTATGCCGAGTCCGAGCATGTAACCAATGCCCTTATGATGTCTCTCCTGGGCCTAATCTCCAACAGACCGGAAAGACCTCCCATATATTGTTTGACCTCGTCTTGCCCTTCTTTACCTAGATCATCCCACCACATATGCAACTTCAAGGGGATTTTGTTCATGATTGAGAAAGGTTCATTTTGAATTGTGCTCATTTTGCACATTTATTAAGGTGATGAAAAGAGAATTATGACTAATTTTGACTCAAAGGAAACAACACCAATTTTCAAAAGTTTATTTCGAACTAAAACCCAGCTTTACAAATTTTGCAAATACGGCCTTTAAGCACTTCGGGGAGGAAGATTTTAAGGCTGTGCTCGCTAACTGACCCAAATTAAAAAAAATGACCAGAAGTGGCTGTTCTTGCAAAAACAGCCTTCTGGTGCCCTTTTAGGGATATTCAGCTATTTACGATAAGAATGACATCAACTTACTCTTTTATCATGAAAAATAGAATTTTGTTCTTTTTGGGCTATTTTGCAAAATGGAAGTTGGACTCGATGGGGGTTGCCAACGTATCCCACGCCCTATGGGAATCAAACTGGCATAGTTCGGGCAAATAAAACAAAACCAACTATTTTTGAAAACAAAAACTTTTCATTCGTTTTTTTTTTCATTTTTCTCAAAAATTCGGTAGAGTTTCAGTACCATTTGGACATTGGTTTTTCTTTCAAAATAGGTAATTACATCTCTTAACCCTCACACTGCTATTTTCTCTTTCAAACTCTCCCCCTTTTAGTTAAAATTCGGTCCACATGCAAATCCAAAGCAGATAAATGCACAAGTAGGATGTATCAGGATGGTCTATTATTTTGGGTACACCTGTCCTAGACGGACCCAACCCCTGTGTTGAGTCCCTTAAGTCAAATTCATATGATGCAAACAAGCGTACCTACTAGGGATCCGGCATGAGGTTGAGTTATTCTAGGTTAAAAACCTGGGTATATGTTCTGGACTGTGTACCCAAGCGGATAACTCGAGTCGAGGAGGGGGCTACATGCTGGGAACCAAAAGGCCATCCGGCTTAGTAACTTGTCCCAGCCTCTTTCTTATTTCAAGGTATGACACAAACAGAATAAGGATTCTCGACCAGTGAGCACATCCCCAAAGATGAGAAGAGAAGGGTTTCGTGACAGTTTTATATATACAATTCAGATAATATCAAAGCGGTAAAAAGCAACATTTTGCACTTTAATCCCAAACATGTAATAAAATCAGATAATAAACAAAGTCAAATACAACAATTACTCCAAGCTCAAATTTTCGAACCCTGAACTGAAGTTCTGGGTTCTTATCCCTAGCAGAGTCGCCAGAGCTGTCACACCTCCTTTTCCACTACACCCCCGGGAGGGTATAATAAAGTGAGTTTTTTTTCCAATTAAAGGACAATCGAAACGGTATTGTTTATTAAGATTCAGAGTTGCCACTTGATAATTCATGGTGTCCCAAGTCACCGGTTTAAATCCCGAATTGAGGAAAAGAATGACTCTGTTTAACAGTCCGCGAACCAGAAATCCGGATAAGGAATTCTGTTAACCCGGGAGAAGGTGTTAGGCATTCCCGAGTTCCGTGGTTCTAGCACGATCGCTCAACTGTTATAATTTGCCTATTATCTTATTTTAGTACATGTTTTAGCCTATGTGCATTTTAACTCTTTAATCGCTTTTATTTAATTAATTAAAGGAGGATTGTAACATCATTTAAAATATGTTTCGAACCGCGTCACATAAATGCACCTGCAGTCCATAACACATCATATCTCACATTGATATTTGGATTTGGGTCACATAAATATGCTCCCAATTTAGTAAGGTAATATTATTAAATCATGCACCTAAAGCTACTACGCATTAGCAACTTTGCGAGGGCCATGAAAGTTCTCTAAATGGCACGCCTCAATTTCAAAGGATAAAACAAGATTAATTAAATTAGGGCCATGCAGTTTTCATTTTTGTTTGGCATGGCGCGCCTCGACTTTCAATTCCAAAAGGGCATCTCAAATATATTTAGAGGGCCATAAATTATTTTGCATTATTTAAGAAGGCTCATCTCAAACTAGAAAGCAATAATTATTTGAAGGGAACTACTCGGCCTTTAATTATTCGGTTATTGCTTAGGATTTTTGTCGAACACTAAAAGAAAATACTGATTCACTTATACTCAGCCCACAGGCCCAGTCCGTATATGACAGCGCCAATGGAACACATATCGAGCTTTTACAATATTTTGAAAAAAAGTCAGATTTTAACGCCAAACCAAAGTTGAACCAAAACGTTGCACATTTCGGGGATCGAAGGAGGCCTATTTTGGATGGAACATGCTCACATCAAGTGCCAAAGGGGCAGAAGATCGAGCCCAAATAACAATAGAAAACACTCTATTTTTACAAATTCCCAAGCCTGATTTGAATCACGACTGAATCTATAATTGCTAATCATTGAAACTCTGATTGTGATTTTACTAAAACCACTTAAGCCAGCCATATTCATATGAAAGCCATTCTTACCACAGGGATTGAAACTTATAGAAATGGACTAACTAGATAGACATTCTCAATGCTTGTATTTAAATGGACGAAATAATGGCCTTACTAACAGGCATGCATCATGTAAAAGTAGAACACAAGGCAACCAAGAAGTTCACTGAACCCTTCAAATTCTTACTGCACATCAAATCTAAGTGCTATGATGAGAGTTCACTTATTACAAGGCAATCAACAAACTACAGAAAATAAAAAAATAGCATGAATCCTTGTTGAGTGAAACTCGATTATTGCCCTCTAAATAAATTAAGCATCATGTAAATGTAGTACCACAGCTATACTTACACAAAATTTAACAAATAAAACTTTACACATGAGAACTATAAGGCCAAGAAGGTTCAAAGCCATTAATCCACAAATTTTTGTATTCCAAAATCAATGCTTCACGTTACATTAGGTGATGTCCATAAGATCCAAGATATACATGGAATGAAAGAGATGAGAAAGAAGAGTGAGGTGCACAGTCAGTAGTAGCAAGAACTAGAATCAACAGCAGCGACAACCCAGAGTAACCAAATTCAAACCAGAAGACTCAAAAATCAACCCATACTTGCTCAAAATCTCTGAACCAAACTCTTATGACCTCCGAATTCAAATTATTTGATCCAAAACAAACCAGAAATTACTTCAGAAATTTAGAAAAATGAAAAAAAAACCTTAGGGAAGTTCAATCAAACAGTGACCAGAACACAACAGTCTATATTTTATCCTTTTCTGAAATTCTAATCTCTATCCTTAGGTCTTCAAAATCTGCCTTTTTATGCAAGAAAGCATGCCTTTATGGGTAAGGGGGTAGGGCATCATTCAGACTTTAGTTTTACCCCTTAGTACCTTTTCAAATTTTCTTATTTGCTTAGCTATCCTCTAATTATTGACTTGTTTGTCAAGCTAGCCTATTACAATTCTGAAATTCCATTCAAAACCCCCACTAGAAGCTTCCTATTTCTGTTACTAAAGATTCCCCACCTAAAGTCCCTAAATTACCCTTCAACATCCCTGTTATTACCCCTAAAACCGTCCCCAAATGGGCCAAAGCTGACCCAACGACCCAATGCAATTTGAATGGGCTTCTCCTTGCCAAATGAGTCTGGGCAGCCAAACTTCCACCAATATACTCAGTTTAAAAAGAAATTGATATCTCTAAAGTTCCTTAATAGATCAAGCAAACTAAATGACTTAATGACTAATCGACTAGATTAAAGACTCTAAATTAAACTAATTAACAAGCTAAGAAACAATAAATACTAACCTAAAATTAACATGCAAAGGAAACAAGCCGGGAAAACAAAATAGCCAAAGGGTCGAGAAAACGAGAAGAAGCAGAAAATAGACTATGAAGATGAAAGCTATGTAAAAGCCGAACAAACGAAAAGAAATTACTCACTGAGACTCAAGCAAATGGATAAAGGAGTCTGAATCTTTAATTTCCTCAAATTTCTAACCAACTATGATATTAATCATGTGTTCTTGATCACAATAAACCCAAATCTTCAAACAAAACTTGAATCAAGAATTTTTGGGAATTAGGGTTCATCCCTTCGATCTAAGATTCGAAAGATTTGAGGGAAATGGAATTGATATTTGGAATGAGGATATGGATGAGGTCCTAGGGTGTTAATTTGGTAGCATTTAGAGTCGTTTAGGGCCATGCCGCCGGTCGAAGGAGCTGAAGGTTTAAGGGGCGGCTGGTTCGTCTCTAGGGTTCGAGTTTGAGAGAATAAGACACGACGAGTGGGAGATGGAATGGGGAGGGGGGGGGGGTTCGATTCGAACAATTATATTTTAAGTGACCCCAGCTTCAGAGCCGTTGGATCAAAGATCCTCGACGACTGGGATTGAAAGGAGGGGGAAATGGGGTCGTTTAGGACGAAAGGCCGACCGGGTTGGGGAAATTTTGGTCTTGGGGCTTGTTTGGTCCGTTTGGGCGGGTACAGGGAATAAATCACATGGGCTTGGGATTTAAATTCAAAGCAGACCAAAATTGTCTCTTTTCTCCTTTCTCTTTTTTTTTAAATTTTTCTAAATTCCTTTGGTTTCCTTTCTCTCTCTTTTTTTCTTTTTCAAAATTAAATGAATTTCTAAATTAACTTAAACAAAACACTAATTAAACCTAAATGACAATTGCCACCATTAATTAAAATAATTAAAATAAAAACTACTCGAAAGTTAAAATTAAAATTAAAGGATGCAAAATAACTATTTTTTGTGATTTTCCTTTTATAAAATAACTTAATTACTAAATAATTCTTAAAATGCAAAATTAACTCCTAAATGTACATGCAACACATTTTTTTATTTTTTCAATAATTAAAATGCAAACAATTAACAAAAAGTGCCACGAAAATCCACAAAATTACAAACACTGAAAGAAATTATTTTGTTTTGAATTTATGGGAGTAATTCGTATAGGGCAAAAATCACGTACTCACAGTCGTTTTGAGCTTTTGCACTTTCATCGCCAATTCTCGGGCATGACTTGTCTCCCGTGTGATGTATTATGACTTATGTAAACCATTGGCGTTGGTTTTTAGGGTAATTAGAATGAATTTAGAAGAACAATTCTCAATTTGAAGCTTGAAATTTGAAAGGTTTGACCAAGAGTTGACTTGTTTATATAGGAGCTTGAATTGGAATTTTTATAATTTGGTTAGCTTCGTTAGGTTATTTGAGACTTAGGAGCTGGATTGAAATGCATTTTGGAAGTCAATGGAAGGTTTATGCTTGAATTGACGAAATTGAGATTTTGGCGTTTTCTGGTTGATAGATGAGATTTTGATATAGAGGTCGGAATGAAATTCCGGAAGTTGCAGTGGTACGTTGTGTCATTTGGTTTGAAGAATGTAGGGGCAACTTACATAAGGGCCATGACTACCATATTCCATGACATGATGAACAAAGCTATTAAAGTGTACATTGATGATGCGATCATTAAGTCCAGAACACAAGATGACCATGTGCAAGACTTGAAAAATTTCTTTGAAAGGCTACGAAGGTGCAATCTCAAACTCAATCCAGCCAAATGTGTATTTGGAGTTCCTTCTGGCAAGCTTTTGGGTTTTATAGTTAGTCGAAGAGTCATTGAGTTAGTTCACTCCAAGATAAAGACCATTTGAGTGCTGCCTCCCCCGAAGAATAAAAAAGAAGTCTTTAGTTTACTCGGGAGGTTGAACTACATCACCAGGTTCATCATGCAACTTACAACCATATGTGAGCCTATTTTCAAGTTGCTGAAAAAGAACACCATTATCAAGTGGACAGATGAGTACCAAGAAGCTTTTGATAAGATCAAAGAATATTTGTCAAATCTCCCTATTTTGGTCCCGTCGAAACCTGGTAGGCCTCTGTTTTTATATCTGTCAGTAATGGATAATTCCTTTGGTTGTGTTCTGGGTCAACATAATACCACAGGCAAAAAGGAACAAGCAATATATTATTTGAGCAAAAAGTTCACCACTTTTGAGGCCAAATGCACTCTTTTAGAAAGGACATGTTGTGCCTTAACCTGGGTTGCTCAGAAGCTTAGGCGTTATCTTTTGGCTTATACAACTTACCTCGTATCCTAAATAGATCCCTTAAAGTACATCATTCATAAGCCGATGCCAACTAGAAGATTGACAAAGTGGCGAATCTTGCTCACAGAGTTTGATATTGTTTATGTCACTCGCACTGCCATGAAGGCACAAGCTTTCGTTGATCATCTGGCAGAAAACCCGGTTGATGATGAATATGAATCTTTGAACACATACTTCCCAGATGAAGAGGTTAATTTAGTTGAAGAAGCAGTCTAAGATGACAGTCAAATTTTGAAAGTGTACTTTGATGGGGCTGTCAACATCAAAGGCGTAGGGATTGGGGCAATTCTTGTATCACTTACTAGGCAACATTACCCTGCCACGACGCGACTTCATTTCTTTTGTACAAACAACATATCAGAATATGAAGCTTGTATCATGGGTCTTAACATGGCAATAAACCTAAATGTGCATGAACTGTTGGTGATGGGAGATTCAGATTTGCTTATTCGGCAGGCTCAAGGTGATTGGGAGACTCGAGACATCAAGCACATTCCATATAAACAATGTGTGGAAGATCTTAGCAAGAGGTTCAAGTCCATCAAGTTCAGGTACATTCCTAGGTTTCACAATTAATTAGCTGATGCTTTGGCCACCCAGGCCTCAATGCTTCCATATCCGGGTAATACTCATATTGACCCATTAGAAATTCAAATTCGGGATCAACATGGTTATTGCAATACAATTGAAGGGGAACTAGATGGTGAACCATGGTACCGTGATACTAAACAGTTTCTGAAAACAAGAGAATATCCAGAACATGCTAATAGGGATCAAAAGAGAATTATTAGGCGACTCTCTAATGGTTTCTTTATGAATGGGGAAATCCTAAACAAAAGAACCCCGGATTTGAATTTATTGAGATGTGTGGATGCAAAAGAAACTGAAGTGATTATGAGTGAGGTGAATTTGGGAGTTTGTGGTATGCACATGAATGGATATATTTTAGCAAAGAAAATCCTTCGGACAGGATATTATTGGCTTACTATAGAGCAAGATTGCTTTCGTTTTGTTCGCAACTGCCACCAATGTCAGGTTCACAGTGATTTGATTCACTCGCCTCCTTCAGAGCAGTATCCTATGTCGGCTCCTTGGCCTTTTGTTTCTTGGGAATGGACGTCATTGGCCCAATCGAGCCAAAAGCTTCAATTGTCATAGATTCATCTTGGTTGCAATTAATTACTTCACCAAATGGGTGCAAGATATCACATTGAAAGCAATTACCAAGAAAGAAGTAGTAGGCTTTGTTCCCTCCAACATCATATGTTGTTTCGGTATTCCAAAAACCATTATTATAGATAATCTTGCTGATTTGAATTGTCATGTGATGAAGGAGGTATTCGAATAATTTAAAATTGAGTATCGCAATTCTACTCCTTACCGGCCCAAAACTAAGGGAGTTGTTGAAGCTGCGAACAAGAACATCAAGAAGATTCGCAGGAAGATGGTCCAAGGGTCTAGACAATAGGACGAGAAATTGCCTTTTGCTCTTTTAGGATACTGGACAACTATCCATACATCAGTCGGCGCAATGCCCTACTTGTTGGTTTATGGCACTGAAGCGGTCATACCTGCTGAAGTCGAGATTCGCTCTCTCCGAATAATTGTTGAAGTAGGGATTGAGGACACTGAATGTGTGAAGTCCTAATTGGAACAATTGAGTTTGATTGATGAAAAGCGTTTGGCGACTGTTTGTTTTGGTCAGTTATACCAACAATGAATGGCACGCGCTTACAATAAGAAAGTGCGCCCAAGAAAATTCAAGGTAGGATAGCTTGTTTTGAAACACATCTTTCCACGCCAGGAATAAGCAAAAGGAATGTTCGCCCCAAATTGGCAAGGTCCTTACCTTATCAAAAAAATATTACCGAAAGGAGCTCTACACTTGATAGATATAGAAGGAAAGGTAACAGATATATCCGTCAATGCGGATGCGGTCAAGAGATACTATGTCTGACACGCTTCTGTTGGGGCATTATTTCTTATATATACTTAGCATTCTCATGTTGGGATGACGAAATGCTTCATTTTAGCTACCCAAACACTAGTCAACCCTAGTTAGCCCTTTGAAGCCTTATTTATATTTGTTTATGTTTCCCCCTTTTAGAACCAATGTACTTAATCAAATAAAAAAGTAAAGCAAAAAAAAAAAAGAAAAAAAAAGAAAAAAAAAAAGAAAAGTAAAAAAAAGTCATCAAAGCAAGTTCATGTTAATTGAACTACATCTGACCTGATTCCGAAAGGATACGTAGGGAACCCCACTTTGGGGTTCGGTCACACCAAAATAAAAATGCACATTTCCCAATATTCAAAGAAACCGAGGCATGATTTTATTTTATTTTATTTTTTGACGATTGTTCAGTCAAAATGGTTCCAAAAGTTGTAATTCAGTAGAATATTTCTTTTTACCTTTCCCTGTTAAGACCTTCTGATCAGCTTTCGAGGATGCTAAGTCAATATACTACGGTGATGCCTCAGCCATTGTGAAGAGAGAAAAATAAAACGAGAGATTCTTATTAGTGAAAACCCTCACAGACCCTATAAGGCAATGGTAAGTTGAGAGAGAGACAAATGAGAGACGTCAGTTGGTGAAAACCCACAAAGGGCATCATTGATCGATTGAGGTCTTCATATATCCCGTCACAAGCATGGTTAAGACAAAGAACTCAGTTTCAAAGTGAAGTTTACAACATATTTTGAGAATTAGACAATTCAAATGGATCGGGCATCCAGTCCAAAGTGCATGTCATGTTAATCGAAATCAATATATTCCTCCAGATAAGTCCTTTCTTATTTTTTCCCCTGAAAGGGACACTTCTTGATTAAGTTGTACTACCTATTTTTTCACCTTTTTGTTTTATTTTGCATTATTTTTTTTGAGTCCCTTTTAGTTTAATTTTGTCAAAGCAAAGCAAACAAAATGCAGAAAAATTGATTACAGTTTCCCCGTTATATGAAGCATAACTTTCTGGGCATAAACTGTATGGGCAAAGGCATAAAGCCATCTGTGATTTATTCTAATGAGCAAAAGGCTTGAAGGACTGAATAATGTTTTAAGGGTCAACAAAAGTTACTCAGTAAAAAGTTATTTTAGGAGCAAGGTTGTTTGCACCATAAACACACAAGGTGATAGGCGCAAAGTAGTCAGGTGTTGATGTTAAAAAAGATGATTTTCATAAAGTAAAGGCAAAATCTCCCGGCAATTTGTACAACCATCAAGGGGAAATTTTTCTAACCAGTGTAATGGACGCAAGGTCAAGACGCCCAAGAAATCGAGGCCACAAACTAACCACCATTTTAAAACTAACGAATCTTTCTTTGTTCACAATAGGAACAGAACAATTTTAGGAAACAGTTTATGGAAACACGAACATCTCCAAGTGAAGTTCTCAAATCCTTTATTTCCTTCTAATATACATGTAATATCATGTTATTTTTAGTTTCATTATAGGAATTACCCTATCTTCACCTCAGGGTACTAGATCCCCTGGATGCATTACTTTTTGCCTACATAGAGTACGACATTCTCTAGAAGCATCCTAGAGTGCCACGAGCCTCATTTTATTTCTATCACAGGGTACTACATCCCTTGATTAAGTTACTTGTTTCCAACATAGGGTACGCCATTCCCTAGTAGCATTTCAGAGCACTACGAGCCATAATTTGTTACAAACATAGGGTACGACATTCCCTAGTAGCATCTTAGAGTGCCACGAGCCTCATTTTAATGCCAACATAGGGTACGACACTCCCTAGTAGCATCTCAGAACGCTGCAAGCCTTATTTTATTGCCAACACAAGGTACTACATCACTTGGTTGGATTTCTCATTGCCAACATAGGGTACGACATTCCCTAGTAGCATCCCCAAGTGCCATGAGCCTCACCTTATTGCCAACATCGGGTACTACATCCCCTGGCTGCATTACTTTTTTCCTACATAGAGTACGACATTCTCTAGTAGCATCCCAGAGTGCCACGAGCCTTATTTTATTTCTAACACAGGATACTACATCCCCTGAGTGTGTTACTTTCTGCCAACATAGGGTACGACATTTCCTAGTAGCATCTCAGAGTGCCACATGCCTCATCTTATTGCCAACACATGGTACTACATCTCCTGGTTGGCTTCATTCATATTAATGTAGGGTATGACATCCCCTATTATAAAAAAAATGATCTTTTTCAATTCTTTATTCTGCAATATCCAAGATAGTTTAATGTATTATCAATAAATCACAAAAAATTTCTAGTGCAAATCGGGGCAGAAAATTTTTGTTCGTTTTGTTTGTTTTGTTTGTTTCTGATGACTTGCAGATTTTTCTGCAAAGTATGGATTGGATGTGCAAAAAATAAGATTCCATCTCTCGCCAGAGAAAGTGGAATATTTGATCTTAATACCAGCTTTGACATAATGTATGAAGAGATATAGGATTTCAAGATCCATCTTCTTATCACCTAATCAAGAAGCAGACCTGTGAGAATATTTTTCATAGTCTGTTGCATCGAGAGCATCAAGTTTCAGTCTAAAGTCAATGGGAGAAGTGAGTCAAGAATCAAGACAAGACTCCAGATGACATTTAGATAGGAATTTTGTAACTCTTAGATTTCAAGAGTATGTAATTTTCTTTTCATTTTGATGTAATAGTAGGAACCGCGGATCAGAACCTCGACAGAACTTCACTCGACTCTTCCTCTAAGAATACTCCATCACTCTTCTTTCACTTGAACTGCACGTGACCTAATTCCCATATAACCGTGGATATGTAAGCTGCCTAAAACCAAGGCTCGATCGCAACCCCTTCTTTTCTCTTATTTTCCTTTTTAAATAATAGTAAGGTCAAAAATCAGTCACCTTGTTCATTTTCTTTGCCTGAAAAATATTCATGTTTCCAAGCAAAGATGGGCATGCTGTGCACAACTAATTTTTTACCACACTCAAATTATATATAATTTTAGTATAAATATTTTTTAGGTATAATCCTGATATTTTAACGCTATATCTTACTCTTAATAGATTTTATTCTATTTAATTAATAAAAATACTCACATTCTTAAAGTATAGATATTATTTTTTCTATTTACGAAAAAGTGATTCACAAATACATGATAGAATGCATTCTTTGAGAGCTATGTATTTTAACTTTTTTCTATTTAATAAAATAGGTATATATATATATATATATATATATATATATATATACACACACACACACACTCAAACCCCTCATTTCTCACCCACTTTTCCACCTTTCACACCTTTACCTCATATTATAACTCCCCACATCCCAATTATCCCCTCAATCTAATTTCATTTAACATACACAATATTAAAAAAAAAGAGGGAGAGGAGGATTTAGGAGACAAACGGATAGACCCTGACCCAAAAAGAAAGAAAGAGCAAAGGTTGAGAAACTTAGAGTAGCTGGTTTTATTTTCCTCTCAGAGAACGACACTTTTACCATAAAAAAGTGCTTCCAACTCCATCCTGCAAAATCCATAAAATCACCTAAAAAGTTTCTAGTTTCACCCATTAAAACACGTACAGAGGTTCCCAAAATTGGAGAAGATCGAGTGAAGGTGCCGGCGAGTTTTGATCGAGGTTCAAGGTCTGTTGGGAATTTTTCTCGCTATTTTGATTCCTCTGTACCGAAAGAAGTTAGATTCTTCAATACAAAAGGTACAATTATTTTTTCAAAGCCGCAATTATTTTTAGTATATATACATATAATCAAACAGTTATTTTTATCACCTTTGTTGGTGCACTATTGCTTTATTTACCATGAATATTTTCTTTATAATTATTTTATTACTAGTATGTTTATTTAAACAGGTGAACTTAGTATAGAGTGAATTGAAAATACAAAGCATGATAAGTAAATTGATATAGTTGTAGTTGTGACGATCTGGCCAGTTGTTTTGTGGTATCGGGTTGGTCGGATCGAGTCCGGAATGACTTTGGTAAGGTTTGAGATAATTAGTCTCTTTTAGGACGGCTTAAGATAGAAAAGTCATCCGGATACTGTCTTACGTGTTAGAGGGCTCGGATGTGAGTTCCGATGGTTCAGTTAGCTTCGAGAGGTGATTTGTGACTTAGGAGCGTGATCGGAATGAGTTTTGGAGGTCCGGAGTAGAATTAGGCTTGAATTGGCGAAGTTGGTATTTTGGTGACTTCCGATTGGCAGGCGAGATTTTGATATAGGGGTCAGAATGAAATTCTGAGAGTTGCAGTAGCTTCATTATGTTATTTGGGATGTGTGTGTAAAATTTTAGGTCATTCGAACGTGGTTGGGTTGGGTTTTTGATCAAAAGTATATTTCGGAAGATTTTGAGAAACTTAGGCTTGAATCCAATGTATTTTGGGTAATTCGATATTGATTGAAGTCTTTTGATGATTGGAACAAGTTTGAATATAGTTTAAGGATATGTTAGCGCTTTTGATTGAGGTCCCAGGGGCTTCGGGGTGATTTCGGGTGCTTAACGGAGAAGTTTGATATTGTTTGCAACTTCAGATTTTGTTGTTTCTGGTGTTTTCGCACCTGCGGTTTGGGGACTGCAGGTGCGGTGTCACATATGCAGGAGAGGAACCGCAGAAGAGATTTTTGAAGAAATGTTTGGAACCGCAGATGCGTCGAGTGCACTGCAGATGCGGTTCTGGTCCCTTAAGTGAATTCCACAAATCGGTTGGTTAGACTGCAAATGTGGTACCACAGAAGCGGATTTTTGACCGCAGATGCAGAAAGGCCTAGGCAGACCATATATGTTATTTCATTTCGCGATTTTTGGGTTATTCCACCATTGTTGCCTTCGACCTTGGAGATTTTTGGGCGATTCTGAAGAGAGAAATTAAGAGACTTCGTTAAGGTAAGGAATTTTGGACCTAAAACTCAATTCTATGGTTGTATTTCATGAATTTAGGGCTGTAATTAAAAGAATTAAATGGCAAAAATGAAGGATTATGCTGTGAGTTTAAGAGGCCTTTAAAGGGGGATTTGAGGGGTCATTTGGACTCCGATTTTAGTATTTTTGATATGTATGAACTCGTGGGGAGATAAGGAACCTATTGGTGTAAAAAAATTTTGAGTTTCGAGAAGTGGATCTGGGGCTTGGGTTTTGCTAATTTCAGGTTTTTTGGTATTTTTTGATTATTTTTGCTTGGGCCTTGTCCCTTAGCATATTTTGACGTCCTCGTTCTGATTTTGGATAGATTCGATGCGCGTGGAGGCTGATTTGTGAGGCAAAGGAATCGCGAGCTAGAGATTTTGCCGGTTCGAGGTGAGTTAAGATTGTAAATGATGTTCTGAGGGTTTGAAACCCCGGATTTGCACATCGTAGTGCTATATTGAGGTGAGGCATATGCTTGAGGACGAGAGTGGGGTCGTGCACTATTAGGGTCTACGACTTGGTCTGTCCCGATTGATGATTTTTCCGTGTATTTGACTAAAATCTACTTGTTGTTATCATTATTTGGGCCGAATGCCATATTTGAGCTTCATGCCAATTATTTGAACCCTTGGGGGTTGTTGTTGATATTTTCTCACTGTTTTGACTTTATACTTGAACTCAGTCATGTTATTTTCATTGTTTTCAAAAACTCAGCCATGTCCACTCACTTTTAATACTCAAATAATATTTAAATGATATATTGGAATGAGAAAACACTGTTTTACTGTTGCCCGAGAGGCTTATGTGATTTTCGACTGAGTAAGACCGAGGGCCTGTGTTGTGAGGATATCTTTAAGGTTGGGCTACACGCCACAGCGGTGATACACTGATTTTGATTATGAGGCCGAGGGCCTGAGATTGTACGCCACGAGGTGGCTTGATATTAATATGAGGTCAAGGACCTGTTTATGATGCCACAAGATGGCTTGATATTGTGCTTGGGCCGTAAGGGGCCCCTCAAGGAGTTTGCACACCCCCAGTGAGCTTGGGTACCCATTGTGATGTGAAATATAGCCCGATGGGCTAGTATTGTTCTATGTGGTTGCCCGTGGGGCTGATATTGTTCTATTTGATTGCCCTAGGGGCTGATAGCATCCTGAGATATTGCCCGAGGGGCGGATTTGTTGACATTGTGTCTGAGGGGCAAACCTTATGTGCTTATCTTTCTTATTTGCCTGTCACTTACCTGTTTAATTGCGTATTTGTGCCAGATTTCTCTACTTATCTGCACTAGTTATTCTGTATTCATTTGTATAACTATTGAAAAAGTCATTTTCAAAGGAGTTTAAGCTGAGCTAAGATGTTTAAAGTTATTTTACAGCTTCATTGCTTTTTACTAGCTTTTCAAACTGCTTCTATAAAGCATTTTGATGCTCTTTTCGTGATTTCTTACCATTCGGACTTCAGTTATGATTATTACTCACTGCATTGGCAGTGCTCATTTTACTCCCCGCACCTTGTGTGCAGATTCAGGTATTTTTCTTTAGCAAGGTAGCTGCCTGGCGATCGCGCTCTACTTTCTCCCTCTTTATTCCTCCTTATGTGTTATTGCGAGTTTTCTGACCATTTCGGTCTTGATGTGACTAGACAATTGTAGTAGATGCTCATGACTAGTGACACCCCGATATTGGGCTGTGTTGGGTTGTTTTCCGCGAATTATTTTGTATTATCATCATTATTTCTGAGATTATATCATGTTTTAGACGTAATGCTTATTGTTAAATTGCTCAAAAACTAGATTGGAAATGTGTCGGCTGGCCTTGTCCTTACGAGAGGTACCATCACGATCGAGTCTGGGTTTAGGGTCATGACTTGTTGGTATCAGAGCCTAGGTTATATAGGTCTCACGAGTCATTAGCAAGTTTAGTAGAGTCTCGCGGATCGGTACAGAGACGTGTGTATTTATCCTTGAGAGGTTGCAGAACCTTTAGGAAATCTCCATATTCTTGAAATTCTTATCGTGCGTCCTTGAGTCAGCTTGAAGTATAACTCTTTGAACTCTTTCCACTCATTCGTATGCACAATCAAGCGCTCAGTATCAGATATGCATCGATGGCTTGTGATTCCTTGATCAAGGGGCAAGATATGATCTCTGTGTATTGATATTGGGCTAGTCTGGAAGACTTGAGGCCGGATTTTTTTGCCTATAGCTTGAGCACTGGGGTCCTACGCCACCAATAATGCTGCCGCAAGTCCTGATACATTTTTGCGGCGCCCGGGTGAATAGAATACCGAGAACTATGGGCCTCCGCTAAGATCAACTCTTGAATCCCATCAACATTGGGCACACAAACTCGCCCCTGCAATCTCAAAACACCATCATCACCTAAGGTCACCTTCGTGGCACCTCCACGGTGCACCGTGTCTCTCAGGACACACAAATGGGGATCATCAAACTGCCGATCACGGATACACTCCAATAGAGAAGAGCGAGCGACCGTGTGAGCCAATACTCTACTGGGCTCAGAAATATCTAATCTCACCAATCGATTGGCCAAGGCTTGAATATCTAAAGCATGCGGTCTCTGGCTGACCGGGATATAAGCAAGACTACCCATGCTGGCGGACTTCCTACTCAATGCATCGGCCACCACATTGGCCTTACCCGGGTGATATAAGATAGTAACATCATAATCTTTCAACAACTCCAGCCATCTCCTCTGCCTCACATTCAACTCCTTCTGCTTGAATAGGTACTGAAGGCTCTTGGGATTCGTGTACACCTCACACGTCACACCATATAGATAATGCCTCCAAATCTTCAAAGCATGAACAACTGCTGCCAACTCTAGGTCATGAACCGGATAATTCTTCTCATGGATCTTCAACTGTCTCGAAGCATAGGCAATAACTTTGCCATCCTGCATCAATACTTCTCCAAGCCCAATACGGGAAGCATCACTATAGATTGTGTAAGGCCCTGAACCCGTGGGTAAAACCAACACCGGTGCCGTAGTCAGAACTGTCTTGAGTTTCTGAAAGCTCGCCTCACACTCGTCTGACCACCTGAACTGGGCACCCTTCTAGGTCAATCTGGTCATCGGGGCTACAATAGATGAAAATCTCTCCACGAACCGACGGTAATAACCTACTAACCCCAAGAAACTTCGAATCTCGGTCACTGAAGCTAGCCGAGGCTAATTCTTGATTGCCTCAATCTTCTTTGGGTCCACCTGAATTCCCTCTGCTGATACAATATGACTCAGAAATGCAACCGAACTCAACCAGAACTCGCACTTCGAAAACTTAGCATATAACTGTCTATCCTTCAGAGTCTGGAGAACCACTCTGAGGTGCTGCTCATGCTCTTCCCGGCTGCGGGAGTACACTAGAATATCATCTATAAAAACTATCACAAACAAGTCTAGATAAGGCCTGAGCACTCGGTTCATCAACTCCATAAATGCTGCTGGGGCATTCAACCCAAATGACATGACTAAAAACTCGTAGTGCCCATACCGAGTGCGGAATGCTGTCTTAGGGACATCAGACGCCCTAATCCTCAGCTGATGGTAGCCAGATCTCAAGTCTATCTTTGAGAACACCCTTGCTCCCTGAAGCTAGTCAAACAAATCATCAATCCTCGGCAGTGAATATTTGTTCTTTATCGTCACTTTGTTCAATTGCCGGTAATCAATACACATCCGCATCGAACCATCCTTCTTCTTCACAAATAACACCGGCGCACTCCAAGGAAAATACTAGGCCCGATAAAACCCTTCTCTAGTAAATCCTGCAACTGGTCCTTTAACTCTTTTATCTCTGGCGGGGCCATGCGATATGGTGGAATAGAAATGGGCTGCGTGCCCGGAACCAGATCAATACAAAAATCAATGTCCTTGTCGGGCGGCATACCCGGCAGGTTTGAAGGGAAAACCTCGGGAAACTCCCGAACAATAGGAACCGAGTCAATAGAAGGAACCTCTGTGCTGGAGTCGCGAACATATGCCAGATAAGCTAAACACCCCTTCTCGACCATGCGTCGAGCCTTAACATAGGAAATAACACTGCGAGTGGCATGATCTGAGGTCCCTCTCCACTCTAGTCGGGGCAATTCTGGCAAGGCCAAGGTCACCGTCTTGGCGTGACAATCCAAGATAGCATGATACGGGGACAACCAATCCATCCCCAATATAATATTGAAATCCACCATGTCTAAAATCAATAAATCAACACGGGTCTCAAGACCCTCAAACACTACCACACAGGAACGATGAACTCGGTCGACCACTATAGAATCACCCACTTATGTAGATACATAAATAGGGATACCCAAAGCATAACTAGACATAGCCAGGCTGGGTGCAAAATAGGAAGACACATATGAATATATAGACCCAGGGTCAAAAAGCACTGACGCATCTCTATCACAAACCAGAATAGTACCTGTAATAATAGCATCTGACGCCTCCGCCTCTGGCCTGGCTGGTAAAGCATAAAACAGGGGCTCAGCCCCACCTCCCTAACCATGTCTCTAGGACGATCGGCCACCGGCTGGCCCCTACCTCTGGCAGCACGGCCCCCACCTCTACGGTCTCGACCTCCACCTCTATGATCCCTACCCCCGCCCCTGGCTGGCTGGGCAGGCTGTGGGTCAACTGGTGCCTGAATCATGGGGCGAGGACCCTGCTACTGTGACTGTGTGTCCCTCAATCTCGGGCAAGCTCTCCTGATATGACCATCTCACCACACTCATAACATCCCTCTGTATGATCAGATTGGCCTTGACGGCCCGAATGACCTCCACGAACACTCTGGAGAGGCTGTACACTGATGGGCTACTGATCAGAATACTGCCCATGAAAACCACGATCACCTGAGACACGCTGTGAAGTCTGGAGGGCTGACTAAAAAGGCCTGGGATGATGGCCTCTACCATAAGAACCTCTACCTCCTAACGAGGTACCATTGAATCTGCCTGCATGACGGGGCCTCTTATCCGACCTATGACCGCTTCACTGTGGCAGGACCACCTCAACTCTACGGCCCAAATTGGCTGCCTCCTGAAAAGTGATCTCGCTCCCGGCCTGAGCCACTGTACCCGACTGATCTGCCACCGCTAGCTGAACTCCTGGAAGCAAACTCGCTCGAATGACACTCTCCGTGAAGCCTACCAATCGGACTAAAGCGTCCTGAAGAATTGGGATGGCAATGAACCCCTCTGGGACCTGAGCTGGGCCCATCGGAACGGTCTAGGCTGGGGCTGGAACCTCCTCGTCAAGGTCAACCTGAGGCTCCGCCACTGGTGCTGCTACTGGTGGCTGGGCTCTGCCCCTACCTCGACCCCTAGCATGGCCACGTCCTCTGCCCCTAACGGGAGCTGCCTGGGGCTCGGACTGCTGATCGGTGGATGAGGAAGCACGTGTTCTCGTTATCTGCGAAAGAACAGAGTAGAAATTCAATCAGCATTTGAGAAACAAAATCGCACGACAAGAAAGAACAAATGAGAGATTTTTCGTAACTCAATAGACTCTGTGGAACAAGTACAGACATCTCCGTACTTACCCCTCAGACTCTACTAAGTTTGTCCGTGAGTTGTGAGACCTATGTAACCTAGTGCTCTGATACCAACTTGTCACGACCCGGATTTCCCACCATCGGGATCGTGATGGTGCCTACTCATGGTAGCTAGGCAAGCCAACTTATTTACCTTTTCATCATTAAACAATTATCTTAACAGTCTATAGCATCAATATAAAACATTAATTCTAATGAGAACAATAGCGGAAGTCTGTCTGATAAATACGAATCAAAATACGGAACAGTTAAATATATCCTCTACCCAAGATTTGGTGTCACATTACTCACGAACTTCTAAGAATAAACTAAATACAAAGGTCTGAAAGAAATATAACAGCTGTCTATCTCTAAACAATGAGGCAACAATCAAATAAGAAAAGCATAAAGAAGAGACGCCGGGCCTGCAGACGCCTGCAAGGGTACCTCAATCTCGTGGTAATGAAATCCTGCTCCCGTACTACTGCTGTTGCTGCTCCTCAAAACCTGTACCTGTGCAAAAATACATAGAAGTGTAGCATCAGCACAACCGACCCCATGTGCTGGTAAGTGTCTAGCCTAACCCCGACGAAATAGTGACAAGGCTAGACTGGACACCACATAAACCTGTGCAGTTATAAATATACAACGGAATATCGAATACAAGGCAATTAACAACATGGGAGGGGAAACATGCTATGGGGATATGCAATATCAACAGTAATCCCAAGTAGCAAGCTAGAACAACTTAGACTCACAATGAACAAGAGATCAATACTCAATGTAACCACATGGTATCAATAACTGTTGCGGCGTGCAACCCGCTCCACAATATTACTGTTGCGGCATGCAACCTGCTCATAACATCGCTGTTGCGGCGTGCAACCCGACCCATACCATTTATCAGGTATCACTGTTGCGGCGTGCAACCCGACCCTCATATATTATTGTTGCGGCGTGCAACCCGATCCTCAATATCATTGATGCGGCGCGCAACCCGCTCCACAAACAACAGTCGCAATTAAGGGAGATAACAATAAGCAAACGTTTGACAAAAATCCCGGCAAGGAAAAAGAATCCAACAAGTTCAACCAAACATCCCGGCAAGGGAATAATCAACAACGCTTTCTTTTCTTACTTTTCTTATCTTATAATTCACTCTACCATTTTGAGCCAACGCTCCAAAAAATCCAGTCATTTCATACACTTTCAATATTCGTATCACAATTCGAGCCAATTCTCCCAGGAATTAATTAATCATTTTACCGTTCACATGTTATTCATAACATATAGAAATTCTCCAATAAACACGGAGTTCACAGCAAAGTCATGATAATCACATTATAAGGAATCACGGTCATGCTAGACACCGATGTATAGATAATAGTCACCATGCCTATACATCATACTCGATCACATAGCAATTAGCAACAAGACTCAACTCCTATTCCCTCAAGCTAGGGTTAAACCAAACAACTTACCTCAAAGCCTTGAAATCCACTTAATCCTCAACTATTGCTTTTCCTCAAGGTTCCACCTCCAATACAGTGATATCTAGGCATAACCAATTTAATAATATCAATAAAGACTCAATGGCAACGTCTCATAGCTAAGATATGAATTTTCTAGCATTATTCCAAAAATCCCAAAATTGGACACCGGGCCCACATGGTCCAAACTCAAGGCTCGGACCAAAACCCAATCACCTATAACCCTACGAGTCCAAATATATAATTTGTTTTATGATTCGACCCCAAATTGAGGTTGAATCACCCAAAATTCTCAAAACCCTAACTCTACCCAAAACCCATAATTTCTACTTTGAATTTCATGATTTAGGGCTAGGATTTCAGTAATTAATGAAGGAAATTGAAGGAAACAAGTTGAACAATGCTTACCCAAGAAGTTTTGATGAAAGGGAGCTTCAATGGACACCTAAGTGCTTGGAGAAGAAAGGGCTTTGTGTATTTTTATGAAATTCCCGAGCTACTGTTCTATTTTTAATTTAATAATTCGCTAGGCAAAATTGCCCTTCGCATTCGTGGGAGGGGGCCGCGTTCGTGAAGGGTAAACTGAGCAATATATCGTGAACGTGTGAAGGGGAACGCGAACGCGAACGCGTAGAAGAAAATGTTGGGGGCCAGGGTCTGTTATACGCGAACGCGATAAGGGGATCGTGAACGCGGTGAAGGGGGAGGCTGAACTACGCGAATGCATGAATACAACCGCGAACGCGTGAATACAGCCACGAACGCGATGAGTAAAATGAAGGATAAGTCTTCTGAGTCAACTACTCTACGCGAACGCGAGAATAAGATGCGAACGCGATGAAGGACTAGGCTGAAGCTTCGCGAACGCGTGAGTACTAGCGCGAACGCGATGAGTAAAATCACTGGGCACCTGTTGCAGATTTTTTGCAGTTTTCCTATGACCAAAACCACCCTGATATCTATCCGAAACTCACCCGAGCCCTCGGGGCTCCGAACCAAATATGCACACTGACTCAAAAACATCATACGAACTTGCTCAAGCGATCAAATCGCCAAAATAACATCAAAATTATTGAATCAAGCCTCAAAACGAATCATTTTCATTTCAAACTTCATAAACTTCCAACTTTAGATATTTAGGTCCGAAACACGTCAAACGACATTCGATTTCGACCAAACTTCACAGAAAGTGCTTAAACAACATATCAGACTTGTACCAGGCGTCAGAACCAAAATACGAGCACGATACCACAGTCTTTTAATCAATTTTCATTTCCATTTTCTTTAACAATTTCAGAAAAATAATTTAATAGAAAAATTCTTTTACTCGGGTTCTAGACCTCAAATTTCGACTCCGGACACATGCCCGAGTCCCATATTTTTTTACGGACCTGCCGGGACCGTCCAATCTCGGGTTCGGGTCCGTTTACCAAAAATGTTGACCAAAGTCAACTGTAATCATATTAATATCAAAATTCATCAAATTTTTCATAGAATTCACATATTTTAACATAAAAGTTTTCTGGCTACGTGCCCGGACTGTGCACGCAAATTGAGGCAATAGAAAATGAGGTTTTCAAGGCCTCAGAAGCACAGAACGGATGAGAAAACAGGTGATGACCCTTTGGGTCGTCACAGCTGAGAAGGATTGTCTTTCTTATTGCGCTTTTGTGATGTATGTCAGTGTAGAGACTCCTACTATTGATTCCGTTTCGGTGGTGAGGGATTTTTCGAATGTGTTCTTGTGGCCGGGCATGTCATTGGGCAAGGTTGTTAATTTTGGTACCGATTTGATATCGGGCACCGTATCGTATTGCATCCGCAGAGTTAAAGGAGTTGAAGGAGCATCTTCAGAATTTCCTTGATAAGGAGTTCGTTGGCAGGCCAATATGGATGCGTGTTCTAACTTGAGTCGGCTTGGTTGGCTCCGAATTGTATTGTTGAGGGATGTGTTGATTCGATTATTATTGAGCTTATTAGTAATCTGGGGAGACCTATGAGTTATCTTTCTGTATTGCGAGGTGTTATGATTTGTTGATTACAGGAACATATGGTGCGATTCTATTGAGGTTTCATTGCGAAAGTTGAGCGGGTAGAGTAATTGGGCATTTCTCGGTGGATGTCGTATCGGTTATGTCCTTTCGGGTTGTGTGGTGTATGTATTTGCTTCACTGTGGTTATGATGATTTGCTTTGGTTCCAGATGCGAGTGAACTGCAGATGCGGTTCTGGTCCCTAAAGTGAATTCCACAGAAGCGGTTGGTTAGACCGTAAATGCAGTATCGTAGAAGCGAATTTTTGACCGCAGATGCGGAAAGGCCTGGGCATACCATATATGTTATTTCATTTCGCGATTTTTGGGTTATTTCACCAATGTTGCCTTCGACCTTGGAGCTTTTTGGGCGATTCTGAAGAGAGAAATCAAGAGACTTTATTGAGGTAAGGAATTTTGGACCTAAAACTCACTTCTATGGTTGTATTTCATGAATTTAGGGCTGTAATCAAAGGAATTAAAGGGCAAAAATGGAGAACTAGGGCTTGAGTTTAAAAGAACTTTAAATGGGGATTTGAGGGGTCATTTGGACTCTGATTTTAGTATTTTTTTTTACGACCCATTTCCACAATAGGTCATGAGGGCGCCTGACACCATTGTCAGGCAAGCCAACGCGGAAACATTTCTAAATTCTTATGTTGCTTTTAATCAGAAATGAGTGAAATAGATACTTAATTTGGAAGTAAGCCAAAAGAGCAAAATACCGTAATAGCATAATTATATAACCAAAAAATAAATATCTACCAAAGTGTGTGCCAGAACCTGGTGTCACAAGTGTGGGCATCTAGTAGAGTATACAAAAGACATCTCTATCCTACTGTCTGAGATAGGGAAAAGACAAAAAAAGTAAAGGAAGACTCTATCCGCATAGGAAGGAAGCAACTCACCGTGGAAGTCTCTGCCGCAAGCTCAAGGGCATGCACCGGACTGGTAACCAGATGTATCAGCCTCAGACCCTGTACAATTAAGTAGAGAAGTGTAGTATGAGTACATAAACAATATATACCCAGTAAGTATCCCGTCTAATCTCGAAGAAGTAGAGACGAGAGGTCGACTTGATACCGACTAGGGTCAAGATAATATAATATAAATGTGCTATGCTAAGCATGAAGGTCACCAATATTTAACAGGTTATAATGAAAAGCAATAATTAGGTTCTTGACCTTATTTCAGTTTCCATTTACGTTCTTCAATTACTAAGCAAGTAGGCATGTCATGTTTAGGAATCAATATATATATATATATATATATATATATATATATATATATATATATATNAATGTGCACTGCCGAGGGTCGAACGGCACGAACCATAGATGCATCTATTCACACCGAGGCGATCGACCCGATCCATAAATATCAAGAAACATCAAGAACGCACACAAAGGCTCATGTATATATAAGGAAACTCTTAAAACGGTTCAACAAGTTCATATGTTCACTTCTTATTTCCCTTATGTCTCTAGCATATCATAAATGATCATATTGGCACTTTGAATAAAAGATATCTCCAAATTAGGCATGATGTGGGTCCTAAACTACCTAAGCAATTAATATCATAGTAGCTACGCATAGAATCTCATCACCTAGTACATATGTAGCCCCCGCATTTAGTAGTAAATACTCAATTATTACACCTATGGGGAGAATTTCCTCTTACAAGGTTAGAAAGGAGACTCACCTCACTCCAAAGTGTACTTCCAATATAAAGAACAAGCCCAAGTCGTCAATTCGGAGCCGAACGATCACAAACTAGTTAAATGAAGTAAGAACTAGTCAATATAGGCCTACAAGATCGAATTCTAACTATTTAAGCGATTCCCCAACCTTTTTCACAAGTTTCCTAAATTTCGACCACAGGCCCATGTGCCCTGATTCCGAGATTTTTCGAAGAAAGTTGTTCTCTATTACCTAAGGATCAATAATACATAATTTCTAGTTCATTTCATAGTAAATTTCGTGGTTAAATCTTGATTTTACTTAAACCCTAGGTCTAGCTCTAACCCTTTGATTTTACCTAATTTTTGGTGTTTAATCTACCCAATGTACATGTACTTAAACTAAGGATGAATGGAAGTTATTACCTTACGATGCTATGTTAAAATCCTCTCTTTGGAAGCCCCCAAATCGCCCAAGTGTGGAGTAGAAATGAAATGAATGGCCTTTGAGTTCGAATTAAATGAACTCACTGCCCAGCAATTTTCGTTTCTACGGTGCGATGACCGCTTCTGCGAAAACCGCTTCTGTGGACCTAGGCTCACTTCTGCGGATCTGGCCCAATACGTGTGGACCACTTCTGCGGTCTGGGTCCTGCTTCTGCGGAATCGTTTCAGCGAATTTGAAGCCATTTCTGCGGAGCTGGCTTATTGCGACTGGACCGCTTCTGCGGTCTGGGGACCGCTTTTGCGGAACCACTCCTGCAGTTTTGAAGCTGCATCTGCGGTTACCCTTGGCCTGGCCATTGGCTGCTTTTGCGATGGTTTGACCGCATCTGCGGTCCCTCTTATGCGGTTATGACAGAAGCAAAAACCTTCAGCTATTCTTCAACTTTCCTACTTCGCTCGAACCTCGCTCGCTTGACGCTCAAGGCTCTCGAGACCCGCCCGAATATACCGACAAGTCTGAAATCACGAGGCGGACCTATTCGAACACTCGAAACAGCCAAAGCAACACTTAATCTTAGAATCACCCCCTAAAACCAAATGAATCAAACTATTGAACTTCAAGTTCTTAATTTTCTTCTGACGGGCCAAAACGCCCTTAAACTACTCGGATTGACACTAAATTTTACGGGCAACTCTTAACTGATATTTCGGACCTGTACCAAGCTTCGCAACAAAAATTCAAGCCCGGTATCTATGAAATCAATGATTTCTTAGTTTCTTTAATTCCTTAAAACTTCAATTTAACAATTTCAAGTAAAAATTCATTACTTGGGCTAGGGTCCTTGGAATTCGATTCCGGGCATACGCCCAGGTCCCATATTTTCCCAAGGACCCTCAGCGACCATTAAATCACAAATCCGGATCCGTTTTCTCAAAAAAGCTGACCGAAGTCAAACTTTGTCTTTTAAGAGAATCTTAAATAAACAATTGGACATATTTTTACTCAAAACTCTTCCAACTCCCAAACCAACTGTCCCCGCAAGTAATTAATTAGCTAAAGCAAGCGCGAGAAGTCTTATTTAAGGGAACGGGGTTCAAAAAGGCAAAACGACGAGTCAGGTCGTTACAATTTTTGATATGTATGAACTCGTGGGGAGATAAGGAACCTATGGTGTAAAAATTTCTGAGTTTCGAGAAGTGGGCCTAGGGCTCGAGTTTTGCTAATTTTAGGATTTTTGGTATTTTTTGATTTTTTTGGCTTAGGCCTTGTTCCCTTAGCATATTTTGACGTCCTCATTCTGCTTTTGGATAGATTCGACGCACGAGGAGGCTGATTTGAGGGGAAAAGGCGTCGCGAGATAGAGATTTAGCCGGTTCTAAGTGAGTAATGATTGTAAATGATGTTCTAAGGGTTTGAAATCCCGGATTTGCACATCGTAGTGCTGTATTGAGGTGAGGCACATGCTTGAGGACGAGCGTGGGGTCGTGCACTATTGGGGACTATGACTTGGTCTGTCCCGATTGATGATTTTTTTGGGTATTTGACTGAAATCTACTTGGTGTCATCATTATTTTGGTTGAATGTCATATTTGGGCTTCGTGCCAATTATTTGAAGGCTTCGGGGATTGTTGTCGATATTTTCTCACTGTTTTGACTTTATACTTGAACTCAGTCATGTTATTTTTATTATTTTAAAAAACGCAGCCATGTCCACTCAGTTTTAATACTCAAATGATGTTTTGGCTGAGAAAACATTGTTTTACTGTTGCACGAGAGGCTTATATGATTTTTGACTAAGTAAGGCCGAGGGCCTGTATTGTAAGGATATCTTTTGGGTCGGGCTGCACGCCGCAGCGGTGATATACTGATTTTGATTATGAGGCCGAGAGCCTGAGATTATACGCCACGAGGTGGCTTGATATTGATATGAGGTCAAGGACTTATTTATGATGCCACGATATGGCTTGATATTGTGCTTGGGCCGTAAAGGGCCCCTCTAGGAGTCTGACCACCCCCGGTGAGCGCGGGTACCCATTGTGATGTGAGATATAGCCCGAGGGGTTGGTATTGTTCTATGTGGTTGCCCGAGGGGCTGATATTATTCTATGTGATTGCCCGAGGGGCTAGTACCGTTCTGAGATATTGCCTGAGGGGCAGATTTGTTGACATTGTGCCCCAAGGGAAAACCTTATATGCTTATCTTTCTTATTTACCTATTACTTACCTGTTTAATTACGTATTTGTGCCCGATGGGCGGATTTCTTTGCTTATTTGTACTAGTAGTTTTGCATTCATTTGTGTAACTACTGAAAAAGTCATTTTCAAAGAAGTTTAAACTGAGCTAAGATGTTTTAAGAGTTTTTACAGCTTCATTGCTTTCTACTGGCTTTTGAAACTGCTTCTATACAGCATGTTGATGCTCTTTTCGTGATTTCTTACCATTCATACTTTAGTTATGATTATTACTCGCTGAGATGGCAATACTCATTTTACTCCCTACACCTTGTGTGCAGATTGAGGTATTTTTTTGAGCTTGGTGGCAGTTGTCATTGGAGTTAGCAAGGTAGTTGTCTGGCGATCGCGGCTCTGCTTTCTCCCTCTTTATTCCTTTATATGTATTATTGATATTTTTCCGACCATTTCATTCTTGATGTGACTAGACAATTATAGTAGATGCTCATGACTAGTGACACCCCGGTATCAGGCTGTATTGGGTTATTTTCCGCTAATTGTTTTGTATTATCATCGTTATTTTTAAGATCATATCATGTTCTAGACATAATGCTTATTGTTAAATTGTTTAAAAACTGGATTGAAAATGTGTTGGATGGCCTTGTCCTCACGAAAGGCGCCATCACGACCAAGTCTGAGTTTAGGGTCGTTGCAGGAGTATTGTTCAGAATCGTGGTTTTCCTATTCTGTAAGATGTAGTGTTGGTTTTAATTATTATTGATTTTATTTCATGAAAGTTGAAAATAAGAAACATTTAGGAAAATGGTAGTTATGTGGGTATTGAGCCATATGATCTTGTGGTGTATTAAATGACAATTTGGGTCATTAGATGACTTCATAATATAAGCCATTGTTAATTAGTAGTAATTAAAAGATTTCAGTGAATTAAGAATTGGATTTGAAAATATTTTTTCGGGAGAAATTAAAAAATAGCCAGATTTACTACTGGTCGTTGAAAAATAATCAAGATTCAAAAGTCATCGAAATTTAGCCACTTTAAATCTGAGCGAAAACACTGTTCAAAATCCGGAAAAATACGCCCGCAAATTTTATGGGTGTTCCAGCATAAGTATGTTTGAACTCCCGTAAATTTTACGGGAGTTCCAAGATAACTATGCTGAAACTCCCGCAAATTTTACCGTAGTTCAAGCATAATTATGCTGGAGCTCCCGCAAATTTTACGGGAGTTCCAGCAAGTATAATTGTCCAGTATAATTTACTGGAGTTTGGAGCACTGGTGCTCCAGTCTCCCGCAAATTTTACATGAGTTAGCAAATTATACCGGTCCAGCATAATATGCTGGAGTTCGTACACAAATGCACCAGAACTCCCGTATATTATACTGGACCGGTCCCTGTTGCAGCAAAATAGTGGCTATTTTTCATTGACTTGGTAAACGCTGGCTATTTTTCATTGACCAATGTGAAAACTAGCTATACCATGATATATCAAATGTTCTAATAAATGGGCCAAATGTTCGAGTCCAAAGGTCTCATTCTTTAAATAATGTTAAGTTGTCAAATTTTTCCAGAGTAGGATAAATGCCTCATAACTCCAAAATCAAATCTAGTATGCTTTAGGCGCATATTAACAAATCAATTATTGTGATTATGTATCGTGACATAATTATGATTTCCAAACTTAAAATATAGGTATCCGTTCGCGCAACTTTGGCAAAATAATCTTAATAATAATAAATTATAGAAATAGATGTCTCAAATCTGAAAATAATTGAAATACTCTAAAACACTAGAAAAACTTTAGATGTACTTTAAATATGAGCCCATGTGTTCATACCCAAACTTTGAATTGATATGCTTAAATAAGAAAAGGATCATGTGCGCATTCCGCGTCTCGATGCTTTTAAATTTAAAATAATTATGTTATAGCTATGTGTACATTCCGTATCTTGGTTTAACATTTAACTCCAAAGAAGAATACCTTATGTGCGGCACCTAGGTGAACACATAAAAAGAAAGTACGATGATTAATTATGTGGTAATAGATAAGCCATAATTAATAAAATACAAGAATAGTTAAAAAATTGATTTAAGCCTTACATTAGTCAATGAAGCGACCGTGCTAGAACCACGGGACTCGAGGAGTGCCTTACACCTTTCCCCCGATAAACAGAATTTCTTACTCAGTTGTTTGTTTTCGTAGACCATAAACTAAGAGTCAATTTTTCTTTTGAAACGGGATTCAAATAAAAGGTGACTTGGAACACCAAAACTCAATTTCAAGTGGCGACTCTAAATAATAAATAATCCCCTTTCAAAATGTCACTTTAATTAGAAAAACTCTTCTAACTCAACCTCGTAATAGGGTTGTGTGGCAAAATAGAGGTGTGACAGTTGAATAGTTTCATCATTATCTCACTTTGATCCACATACCCCTATAAGTAAGCAGGAGGTCCAGAAGATCATTTATTTGCAGAATATAGCAGATCACATGCAGACGCGTCTACTGATTTGAAAAGGATAACTAAATAACATATCCCTACAGAGAATGTGCCTATCCGAATTGATGTCCTAGTAGGACTATCTACTGACATGAAAGCTAGTGAATCTAAAGCATGCCTGAAGCATAGTATGTCTTTGGGTTCGAAGGATCAAAATCCTATAAAAAAGAATATTAATAACTGATCAAAATGATACTATGAAAGGATCTCTGGAGAGACCTAAGATTTGATTAGTTTTGAGATTTCTTAAAAATCAATGGACCCCAGACTCAAGTGTGAGAGAAACTTTTAATAAGTTCTATTGGTAACAGGATTAATTTAAATCAATCTAAAATATTGGTGGATAATATTTTTGCATACAATATGGCATTCAACATTATGCAATATAGTGAGGATCTTGAACCCTGATCTGTCGAAGAATGTCGACAAAGATTTAATTGTCCATAATAGCAAGTGGAATTCAACCAGAATTGGACTCATTAGCTAAAATAGAGGTCTTTGGACCAATAGTCCAAATACATATGGGTATAAAGTCAGTTGATCATAAATGAATTTTTGTGCGAACAAGAAATCATAAAAATAAAAATGAAAAATACAAGGCTCGCCTTGTTGCACAAGGATTCTCACAATAACTTGGAGCGACTACGATGAAACATATTCAACCGTTATGGATGCCATTACATTTCGATATCTCATCAGTTTAGCCCAACCTAAAAGGCTTGAAATATATTTAATGGATGTAGTTACAACTTATCTGTACAATTTACTAGATAATGAAATTTACATGAAAATCCCAAAAGGAATTAAAATGACGAAGCATATTCAAAATCTCGAGAAATTTATTCAATTAGATTACAACTATATTTTTTTGATTTAAATTAATCTGGGCACATGTGGTATAATCGTGTCACGACCCGGATTTCCCACCATCGGGAGTCGTGATGGCCCCTACTAGTGGGAGCTAGGCAAGCCAACTCTTACTTATATTTCCATTTTTACAAATCTTATTTTAAAACATTTAGCAATAATAATATGATTACAGCGGAGCACCCCTCAACCTCGGGCAAGCCCTCCTGAGATGACCATACTCACCACATTCATAACATCCACGCGAATGCCGTGGCTGGGGAAACTGAGACTGGCCTTGTGGACCTGAATGACCACCTGAAGTACCATGAGTGACCTGGAGAGCTGACTGAAAGGGCCTAGGAGGATGGCCTCTACCATAGGAATTTCTACCTCCAGATGAGGTACCACTTAATCTGCCTGCATGGTGGTGCCTCTTATCCGACCCTTGGCCGCCTTTCTGAAAAATAATCTCTCCTCCGGCCTGAGCCACTATACCCTGCTGACCTGCCACAGCTAGTTGAACCACCGGAGCTTGCACTTGGGGAGTTACCTGCTCTGGAGTACGCGTAACAGGAGTTTGAACCCCTCCTCCAGCCTGAGAAGTGGCTGGTTCTATTGGAAGCAAACCTGCTCGGACGACACTCTCCATGAAGCCTACTAATCGGACTAGAGCGTCCTGAAGAAATGGGGTAGCAATTAACCCCACTGGGACCTGAGCTGGGCCCACTGGAGCTGCTGGGGTTGGAACCTCCTCCTCAACATGAATCTGAGGCTCCGCCACTGGTGCTGCTGCTCGGGGCTGAGCTCTGCCCCTACCTCGGCCTCTAGGACGGCCTCGACCTCGGCCTCTGCCCCTAGCAGGAGCAGCTGCCGAGGCCTCAGGTTGTTGATTAGTAGATGAGGAAGCATGTGTTCTTGCCATATATGGAATAACAGAGTAGAAATTCAATTGGCATTTGAAGAACAAATTCGCAAGACAAGAAAGAATAAAGGTGAAATGTTTCCTAACTCTGTAGCCTCTGGGGGATAAATACAGACGTCTCCGTACCGATCTCTCAGACTCTACTAAGGTTGTTCATGAGTTGTGCGACCTATGCTACCTAGAGCTCTGATACCAACTTGTCACGATCTGGATTTTCCACCATCGGGAGTCGTGATGGCGCCTACTAATTTAGCGGAAGACTTAGTAAATGTTACTAGATTCGATACATAAATCCAAGCATAAATCACTACCCAAGAACTGGTGTCACAATACTCACGAACTTCTAAGAATACTAAACACAACTGTTTGAAAGAAATATAAAACTGTTTGTCTCGAATACATGAGATAACAGACTGAAAATAAAGATAGAGGAGACGCCGGGTCTTGCGGACGCCTACAAGGCTCCTCGGTGTCTCGCTGATCGGAATGCTAACACTCGCACTACTACTGCTGCTACTATCCGAAACCTGTATCTGCGCAAAAGAGAGCAGAGTGTAGAATCAGCACAACCGACCCCATGTGCTAGTAAGTGTCTAGTCTATCCCGGTGAAGTAGTGACAAGGCTAGAACCAGACACTCACATAAACTTGTGCAGTTCAAAATATATATATACAACAAGAATGACAGGAAACAACATTAAATATTTGGGAAGGGAAAACATGCTTTGGGGTAGAAACAAAATATAATAGCAGAAATAGATGAAGGAATTAAAGCCACTTTCAAGTTCAACTCATCTTGTTACAGGTGTGCAACCCGATCCCATTTCATTTCATATCTTGTGGTAGGTGTACCATCCGCCCCCATTTCAATTAATATCTTGTGGTAGGCGTACCATTCGCTCCCATTTCATTATCAACACAGTACACAATATGTCACCGGCAACTATGGCCAATAACAGTAATCAATATAAGTTGTGGTAGGCGTACCACTTGCTCCCATTTCAATTAATATCTTGTGGTAGGCGTACCACTCGCACCCATTTCATTATCAACACAGTACACAATATGTCACCGGCAACTATGGCCAATAACAGTAATCAATATAAGTTGTGGTAGGCGTACCACTCGCTCCCATTTCATTATCAACACAGTGCACAATATGTCACCGGCAACTATGGCCGATAACAGTAATCAATATAAGTTGTGGTAGGCGTACCACTCACTCCCATTTCAATTAATATATTGTGGTAGGTGTACCACTCGCTCCCATTTCATTATCAACACAGTACACAATATGTCACCGACAACTATGGCCAATAACAGTAATGAATATAAGTTGTGGTAGGCGTACCACTCGCTCCCATTTCAATTAATATCTTGTGGTAGGCATACCACTCGCTCCCATTTCATTATCAACACAGTGCACAATATGTCACCGGCAACTATGGCCAATAACAGTAATCAATATAAGCTGTGGTAGGCGTACCACTCGCTCCCATTTCAATTAATATCTTGTGGTAGGCGTACCACTCGCTCCCATTTCATTACATATCATGTGGTAGGTGTACCACCCACTCCCATTTCACTTTTAACATAGTTCTCAATAAGTATAATTGGCAAGAGAAACAATAACTCGGTGCCAAGACCCAACAATTAATTCTTTCATAGAATCACATAAAAATTTCGAAATTTAATCCATTTAAGACCCACGGTCATGCTCGACCCCCAACGTATAGATACTCGTCACCATGCCTATACGTCGGACACAACACATAACAAATAGCAATTATACTCAACTCTTATTCCCTCAAGCTAGGATAGATCAAAACACTTACCTAGAAGGTTTACGGCCAACTCAATCCTTAAGCAATGCCTTTCCTTTCAAATTTCGCTCCAATTCAATCGTATCTATACACAATTGATTTAATATCATCAATAATACTTAACAAACTAATCCAAATGGCTAAATATATTTCCTAAAACATTCTGCCCAAAAAATCTAAAAATCGACCCCAGGCCCACGTGGTCAAAACACGAGGTTTGAACCAAATTTCGATCACCCATTCACTCCCGAGCGCGAATACATAATTTGTTCTTAAGTTCAACCCCAAAACGAGGTCTAAATTACTAAATCTTTGAAAACCCTAACTCTACCCAATTCTCTAATTTTTCTACCTGTTTTCACACGTTTAGGCGTAAGAATTTGATTGATGTTGATGAAAAATGAAGAGGACGAGTTAAACAATACTTACCCAATGAACTTTGGTGAAGAAATGCTCCAAAGATCGCCCCAAAGCTGTGGAAAAGATAGAGTTTGAGAAATGAGATTTTTATCCCGTTTCTGTTATGTTTTAGAACTTAAATCACTGGGCAGAAAAATTGTTCATCGCGTTCGCGACACCCCGGTCGCGTTTGCGATGAAGGAAAATGGGTAGGCATCGCGTTCACGAAGGGACAATGCGAACGCGAAGAAGAAAAATCCGGGGACTTCACGTTTGCCCTTCGCGTTCGCGTGAACAGGGTCGTATTCGCGAAGGGTGGAAGGGTCAAGGCTTCGCGTTCGCGTGGTCTTTATCGCGAACGCGTAGAAGAAGGGGCTGGGGTCTGGGACTGGATTGTACACGAACGCGAGAGAGGGCTCGCGAATGCGTTGAACGGGAAGCCTGGGCATCTCGAACGCGTGGAGTTGCCCGCGAACGCGAAGAAAGGAGGCATCTGAAGCTACGCGAACGCGTGGCCTGGACGCGAACGCGAAGAAGAAGTTTCCTGTGTAAAAATTGCAGAAAATCTGCCAACTTTCCTAAGTTCAAAACACACCGAACCACCTCCAAAACTCATCCGAGCCCTCGGGGCTCCAAACTAAATATGCACGCTGACTCAAAAATATCATACGAACTTGCTCGAGCGATCAAATTGCCAAAATAACATCAAAATCAATGAATTGAGCCTTAAAATCCAAGAAATCTATCAAATTTTATAAACTTCCAAAGTTTCCCATTTAAGGCCGAAACACGTCAAACGACGTCCGTTTTCAACCAAACTTTACAAGAAGTGCTTAACCAACATATATGACCTGTACCAGGCGTCGAAACTAAAATATGAGCCCGATATCATTACTTTTTGATGAAATTTTATTTTTATTTTCCTTAAATATTTTCAGAAAACAATTTCACGAAAAAATTCATTTCTCAGTCCTGGGACCTCGGAATTCGATTCCGGGCATACCGCCAAGTCCCATATTTTTCTACAGAACTTTCAAGACCGTCAAATTACGTGTCCGGGTCCGTTTACCAAAAATGTTGACCAAAGTCATCTTTAATTATATTAATATCAAAATTCTTCAAAATTTTCACATAATTTACATATTTCAACATAAAAACTTTCCGGCTGCATGCCCGGACTGCGCACGTAAATTGAGGCAACTAAAAGTGAGTTTTTCAAGGCCTCGAAAGTACGAAAAAAGGAATAACTCCGGTGATGACCCTTTGGGTCGTCACAAATCGCCTTAGTGAATATTTTACTGAAAGAAGGTTACATAAATGATGTAATTTCTCTATGTATTTTTATAAACAAAATGACATCATAATTTGTTATACTTGCTGTTTATGTTGATGACATAAATCTTATTAGAACTCTACAAGAGCTCCAAAAGGAAACTGAATATCTTAAGAAAGAATTTGAGATGAAATATCTTGGAAAGACAAAGCTTTATCTTGGTCTGCATATCAAAATTTAGCATACGTGATCTTTATCCATCAATTTACCTATACAAAAAGGGTCTTAAAACGTTTTTACATGGACAAATCGCACCCATTGAGTGCACCAATGAAGTGAATAAGGATCCGTCCAGAAGAGGATGAGGAACTCCTTGGTCCTGAAATATCTTATCTTAGTATAATTGGTGCACTTATTTATCTTTCTAATGCTACAAGGACTGAAATAATATTTTTTGTTAATTTTCTAGTAAGATATAGCTCTTCTCCTACAGGAGACATTGGAATGAGATTAAACATATGTTACGATATCTAAAAGGAACTCTTGATATGGGGTTGTTTTATGCTAACAAAGGTAGTACAGATATTTTTGGTTATGCAGATGCGGGTTATTTATCTGATCTTCATAAAATTCGATCTCAAACTAGGTACGTGTTTACATGTGGAGGTGTTATTATATCATGGCGCTCCACAAAAAAATCTATTTTTTCTACTTCTTCAAATCATGCTGAGATATTAGGTATTCATGAAACACGTAGGTAATGTGTATGGTTGAGATCAATGATTCATTTCATTTGAGAAAAATATGGTTTGAAATGTGATAGAAGGCCCTCAATTTTATATGAAGACAATGTTGCATGCATATCCAAATTAAAGGGAGGATCCAAAAAAGGAGATAAAACGAAACACATTGTACCAAAGATATTCTTCACACATGATCTCCAGAAGAATGGTAATATCGATGTGCAACAAATTTGTTCAAGTGACAATCTGACAGATTTATTCACTAAATAATTACTAAATTTAACTTTTGAGATGATGGTATACAAGATTGGAGTGCGTAGACTCAAATATTTGAAATAAGGTTTTCATCACGGGGAGTAAAATACATGTTGTACTTTTTCTTCCTTTTTAAGATTTTCCACAAGGTTTTTCTTCTAAGGTTTTTAATGAGACAGCTAGCAATGCGTATTACTAAGTATATGTAATCTTTTTCCTTCACTAGGATGTTTTCACATGGGTTTTTCTTACTAAGGTTTTAACGAGGTACATTATCTTATAATGAACATCCAAAGGGGAGTGTTATGAAAATATTATATTGTGGATGTCCATTTATTACTCTACTATAGATTATCTTCCTGAAGAAGATTATCCATTTAATACACTATTGAAGTTTATCTACAAGCAGCTGATAAGACAGGTTGCAAGCAACTCAATGAAATAACTTACAACAGCTTCTTATTGAGAGACATGTAGAAAGAAGCTCATGCAGACAACTTACAAGAAGCTCAAGAAAAGCTTCGCATCTGCTTACTGAAAAGCGTCGCAGCTGATTCCTTTCTTCTAGAAATAGAGGAGATTTTAGTTTATTATGTACATCATTTGAAGTTGAATGATATATCAGTCTCTCCCTATACTTTTCTTTGGTTAGTTTATATTCTTTATTTTATAACATAATCTTATTTTCAGTTATAGATACACTCTTGTATTTTATGTGATGATCCAATATGTCATTTTGAGTTTTAGCCTTTATTTTCATGTTTCGAGACCTCGACTAGCTCCGTTTAGCATTCCTAAATTTTCATGCGTAGTCCATGTCTTACCGAAAACTTTTTACGTGGAAAATTAAAGAAAATGTGATATTTTGCCTTAGAAATAATTCGAGTTGACTATGATCAATATTTTATGAAAACGGACCCAGATCAGTATTTTGACAGTCCCGACAAATTTGTATCGTTATTTCGGACTTGGGCATAAGTCCGTAATTAATTTTCAAAAGTCCGTAGGTTGAATTGTGTTGTTTTGCCAAAATTTTGCAATTTCAAGTTGAAGGGTTTGACCGTAGGTTGAGTTAAAGCTATCGAGCTCCAAATTTGATTTTTTAACTTGGAATAGGCCCGTTATGGTATTTAGGACTTGTCTGTAAACTTTGGTGTCATTTGGAGTTGATTTGATAGAATTCGGACGTTTAGTTGTAATTTTAGAAATTCTTGAACTTTTCTTTGAAATTCTTGTGTTTTAGATTTTAATTCACAGTTTTAGATGTTATTTTTGTATTTTAACCGTGCGAGCGAGCTCATATGATATTTTTAGACATATGTGGATATTTTTGTTGGAGCCCCGAGGGCTCAAATGAGTTTCAAACATGTTCCAGAATGGTTTTGAACTGAAATTTGACTGCTGGTGCTCAAGTATCACAGTTATGAGCACCGAAATGACAATTGCGAAGGTGATAATGGGGGCTCTGATATCGCAATTGCAACTTCCCCTTCGCATTGGCGAAGTCTGCCAGATTTTGCCTTTGTTCGCATTTGCCAAACTCTCAGCTTCGCAATTGCGAAGCCTTTTCTCACAAATGCGATAATGACATAGGCTGTCAGGGTTCACAAAAGCTGTTACGACTCCAACCCGGTCGTGATGGCGCCCAGCACACTACTAGGCAAGCTCGGCCATTTATCAACACTTAACCGACTTAACAGGAGAGAGAATCAATAAGCCATTTAAATTAAATACTAGAATATACTGAAGAAATATGGAAGTTTAACAAAATACTGAATACAACACACTATGGACCCGGTGCCACGACCATGAACCTCTAAATACAGAGTTTTAATCCTAATACAAGTCTGTCTAAAAGCTGAAAATACAGAATGTAAAGATAGAGATAGAAGGGAGAATCCTCGGCTACGAACGCCATGCAGCTCCCTCAAATACTCCCGGAGAATGCCTCTGGAAAGCTGGACAGAGCTCACTCAGTCTGAATATGTCCTGAATCTACACACAAGGTGCAGGGAGTAGAGAGAGTACTCCGACCCAGTGAGTAATAAAAATAAATACAGTCTGAAGATAAGAAAACACAGTAAATACACAAAGTAAGCTATAATCCAAATATACAGCAATGTATGGAACTGAATAGCTGAACAACAATTAAAAATGCAAATGCATGAATGCAATGCAATGCATATGATGGTACATTCCAGCACCTACTGCGACGTGCAGCCCGAGCCACCCATAATCATTTAACGTCGACGGCGCTCACTGGGGGTGTGTACAAACTCCGGAGGGGCTCCTACAGCCCAAGTGCAATATCAAGCCATCTCGTGGCATCAATCAAATCCTGGTCAGTCATTGTTACCTGACCCATTTACATCATATAGTTCCATTGTTACCATTGTTTCAAGTTCCTGCTAAGGCGCGCAGCCCGAGCCACCCATAATATTTCAAGTCACATCACACAGTGCCATTGTTACCACTATTTTAAGTAACTGCTGCGGCGCACAGCCCAAGCCACCCATAATCTGTCCAAAAAACATCATAAGCCCCATGGGCATTTATAAAACAGTAGTTATCAGCCCGAAATAACATTTAAAATATCATTTGAGTTTTCAAAACATAGAAATATGGCTAAGTTTGCAAAACAGAATTTAAAACCTTGGACTGAAACCAAATGATATGAAAATCATGCTAAAGTAGTAATGTCAATCCCCGAACGATTTTACAAGTCGTCACAAGGCCCCAAACATGGCATCCAACCCAGTAAATATTAATAAAGTATGTGTATCAATCACCAGTATAGTATAAATATCACGCAGGATGGACCAAGTCACGATCTCCAATAGTAACTGACCCCGCACTCGTCATGGAGTGTGTTTCACGCCTCAATATAGCGTTACGATGTGAAAGTCCGGCGTTCCAAACCCTCAGAACAGCGTTTACATCTATTACTCACCTCTAGCCAGCCAAATACTACTCCGCGATGCCCTTTCCTTTCGTATCGACCTCCGCGCGCGTCGAATCTGGCCAAAACCACAATGAATACATCACAATAGGCTAAGGGAATATAACCCAATCGAAAAGATTCAAAAAATATCAAAAATCACAAAATTTGCAAAACCCAAGCCCCGGGCCTACGTCTCGAAATCCAGAAATTTTTACATCAAAATGTTCCTTATCTCGCCACGAGTCTATACATACCAAGTTCACAGGAATCGGAGTCCATTTGACCCCTCAAATCCCAAATTTAGAATTTCAATATCAAGCCCTAATTTTCTTATAATTTGGCTATGTTTTCATGGATTTCTAGGATGATTCTTCAATAAAATCATGTATTTAACTCATAAAACTTACCTCCAATTGATCTTAGTTGAAACTTCCTTCAATCCCCGTCCAAAAGCTCTCAAAATGACTAAAAATGGTGGAGAAATGGGGTGTTTTCGCGACTGAAATGTTTTTTAAACATTCTGCCCCAGCTACAGTGTTTTCGCAATTCCCAGCATTTTCTTCGCATTTGCGAAGCTACAGTGTTTTCGCAATTCCCAGCCCAGCTACAATATTTTTGAAATTCCCAGCATTTTCTTCGCATTTGCGAAGCTACAGTGTTCGCAATTTCCAGCATTGTTTTCGCAATTGCGAGCATACGAGAAACAACAGTTTTCCCGACACAAAAATGAGCATAACTTTCTCATACAATGTCCAAATTCAATGATTCTTTTTCCTGTGGCTCTGTAATTTCGATACGGATCTAATGGTTCAATAAAAACTTGATTTGGAGATCATTTGCTTAATATGGTACCCCTTTATGTCCAAAGAAGCGACGTTGAAACATCAAATAAGAGCGTGATCAGAACCCGAAACACACCCGAGGCCCCCAGGACCCCGTCCAATCACACCAACCAGTCCCAAAATACATTACGGACTTGCTCGAGGCCTCAAATCACATCAAACAACGCTAAAATCGTGAATCAACCTCCAGTCCAAGCTTTATGAACTTTAGAACTTCCAACTTCTATTTCCGATGCTGAAACCTATCAAATCACGTCCGATTGACTTCAAATTTTGCACACAAGTCCAAAATCACCTAACGAAGTTACTGAAACTCTCGGAACTCCATTCCGACTCTAACTTCGCCAAAATATGCTAACTTCTTCACCGGACCTCCAAAATTACGTCTGATTGCGCTCCTAAGCCTTAAATCATCCCCCGAAACTAACCAAATCATCGAAAATCAATTCCGAGCCCTCTAACTCACAAGTCAACATCCGGTTGACTTTTTTTTTTTTTTCAAACTAACCTTTCCTTAAAGAGACTAATTGTCCCATTTCCTACCAAACTCGATCCGAATCAACTCAAATTCACCAAGTACATTGTATTGAAGCATGAAAAAGCATAAAACGGGGAAAACGGGACGGAAATACATGAGACGACGGGTCGGGTCATCACATCCTCCCCAACTTAAACAAACGCTCGTCCTCGAGCGTACCCAGAGTTGTTCTAGAAGCCAACCAATAGATGAATGACCTTACCACGCATGTAACTAGGGTGATCCCATGTCACCCTACCTCGCATAGTTCCGATAACACGACATAGCTGAAATTTCACAATCCATTTAGTCCATAAACCGTAGAACCACACTGCACTTTCCGAAATCATACACAGGATCAGAACCTCACATCTATACTCCGAATAAGCCTGAACCAGCTGTAATAACCCATACCTGCAACCTCAGGTGCAATCACATGATATGCTACATAACCTAAACACTCAAAACGATAACTTATATTCATAGCAATTGCCCACAACACCCGAATACCGGTCAAAAACGTCTTATCAACTAAGGTCTTATTCTAATACTTTCATATACTGCCAACGATAAATGAAACACGCAATAAACCGCAACCATTTCTCAGATCAACTATTCATGAAGCCGCTTCCCTTTTGACTAATACCACAGCAAATTCTGCGCTGAACCTCGATATTATCCTGAAATCAAATCCGTTCATATTCATTAGTGACCCCAACGATCACCTTGAATCCAACATACCACTCTGGTGATATGACATCCCAATGCAGGCCTAAGCCATAACATGCATAATACGCGCACTAAATAGAAACGGTTTGAACATACTCGAAACATGAAATTGACTCAACTGAAGGAGCTGTACCTCAAACTCACCAGTACCATTACAACACAAGGATGAGACCCCGTCTCACATCATAGAAATAGAACACCTGAATCTACCCCGAAAAGTCATACCTCCACATAGCCTAGCCACAATGCGCGATCCTATCCAAACACTATTACACATTAAATACTTCAGGTCACTATGATCAAAATTGACAACCACGCACAATTTGATGTATGGAACCAAAGCCAATCATTACACTCACGGTGAAACAAAAACATATACCACGCAACCCGATAGAACATAACCAATATGCCATTCGCCGAGCAACTCCCAATTACTCTTTCTGCTCGACTTCCACTATGAATCCCCAATAGAACCGCACCACATGTGCCCATAACTAACAAATCATGATGTTTCACAACACCGAGAAGCAACTCGTAGCTCTCCTTAGATCACTAACAATCTCAATAACGATCGAATCAACCTATCCCTCAACAATACAATTCGGGCCAACCAAGCCAACTCAAGCTAAACACGTATCCATATCGGCCTGCCAACGAACTCATTACCAAGAAAGCCTGAAACTTCTCTTTCCACTACTATAACTCCTTCCGGAGCAGCACGATATGGTGCCCGACACCAAATCAAGATCGAAATCCACAATCTCGCCCAACGACAAGCCCGTCCACAAGAAATGCATCCAAAAAGTCCCTCAACACCGGAACTGAATCAATGGTAGAAACCTTTGCGCTGACATCCATCACGAAAACCCAATTAAGAAGAACAATCATTCCTAGTTGTCCAACTCCATATAGCAAACGCATCATCATGCCTGATCCCAATTCCCACCGTGTGAATACGTGCACACTTTTAACACCCAATCATTACACGATAGATACTTCAAAATTTTCCTTGTGCTACCAAGCAAACCCGAATACCACCAGTTGACCCGACAAGAACATGCTGCAATACTACCGAACTAACATCTGTTTAATCACATTACCCTTTTTTTGAGACATATACTCAGATTGCACAAATCTCAAATTCAATGGTCTCGTCTCACCCAGTATGAACTGCTCAGGCAATAAGCCACCCAAACATAATCAAAAGCCGCATATGATGTCCCACTATGCCAATAGGCTACCAATTCGAACGCGATACAAAAAAAGAAAACGAACTCTGGAAGGAATTACAAATCCCACGCACTGATACGAACTTTCCTTAGAAACCAGGAAGCAAGGCATACAAAATAGCATATAGAAAACTATACTCAACATCACACTGTTGCGATGTGCAACCCGATCCAGATAACATAACCAGGGCGACGTGCCACACGATCCACTCATATATCTCACATAAGGAGATGCACATCGAGCCAAATTTGCTCATTACAACAAAATACCGAGTATCGGTCGTAAGCATGCTAAGTGCATAATAATATCTCTGAGGGACATATAGCGTTATAAGCTACAAAACTCAAGCACAGCTGAGGTGCGATGTACAATCTGAATTTCAATAGCCAATATGCTCATATAACGTCATTCCTACACTAATTCTCAACACATAGCAATTTCTCAAGTTGTCTCGCAACTGACACGGCGCAATGCATCACTACGCGAAATATCTGACAATGAAACATCCACCGAACTACTCCTCCATGAGGACCGCGTTACTAAAATGCACACATCTGGTCTG
>MU716212.1:13277-23406 GCA_026770625.1 Nicotiana glauca
AAACAGTTAAGCAAATTTAAAATCATACAATTTAAGGTACTTATACAAGAGTCAAAAACTGAGCCTAAGTGTCACAACCAAAATACTCACTATTCTCAACGCATAACAAAGTCAAGACATATTGCTTCAATTCAAAACGCAACACAATGACTCCTATTCCTAAAAAAACTAACTACACCCGGTTCAAATAAAACCCTTGGAAAAGAACCGTGGACCAAAAAAACCCAAGGGGGAGTTACTGCACTACCTAAAACAAAATAAAAAATCTTTTTGATATTTTCTTTAGACTTACTTCCCTCAAGAAAATTGTCTAGAAGATCTGTCATCAGGAAAAGTCCAATCTTTTAAAAAAAATTGTTTAATTAAACAAACACAACTAAAGTAGCATGAAAAGTCACCCAGACAATCTCCTCACCCCACACTTAAAATTGTGCATTGTCCCCAATGCACAACCATACATACAAGAGGGTAAAAGAAACTCCCTGGTAGGCCAAAAGCCGAAGCACTAGTAGTTCATGGGGTACTCAGACTTCTCCCAAGCTTGGTCCTTCGTGCGGGTACCTCACACTTAGTTCCAACCATTTGGTTTGCTGTTGCATTCTTCCAATACCTTTAATTTCCATACTCCTAGAAAATAAAAATTGACACTACAAAAATAATACAATTAAAAAAAAGCAATAAACCTGGGTTGCCTCCCAGCAAGCGCTTGATTTAACGTCGCGGCACGACGCGAATCATTTTTTTCCTCTACCTCGAGCTTATGAATTGAACCCCAAGTTTTGATTCAAGCTTGTGATTATGGTCATAGGACAGTGGAACGGATCTAATTTGCCCAAGAAAATAATATAGTATTCTGCACTCCTTGGCCTTTGTATGAGGTATATAATCCTGACTTTCTGGCAAGAAGAATTTCACAATATATACACCTTGTTCCTCATTCCATGAATCTTCGATTGGTTCAGATGACTCTATTTCCATATCATCATCCAAACATAATGTGGGAAAATGCTTGGAGTGTGGACCAATGCGCTCAAACACATGAACTTCAGGATTTTCAATGTCCTCAACACCAATGATATTAGAGTCAATAAAATTTGTATCATCAATGTCCTTGGCTGACCCTAGTCTCACTTCTTCAACATTGAAATCCTCAAATTGTAGTTGGCTAGGTTGATGGTGTTCTACTCTGACCTCCCGAATTAACACCTCAAATTCCTGCTCTTCTAGGCTACTATCCTCAATATTGGCTTGTTGAGCATTAAAAGCTCCAACCACCTGACTCAATTGAGCCTCCAACTTGCGAATAGTTGTCTCTTGCCTTTCTATTTGCAATTGTTTTTCATTATTTTGTTTCAGAAGGCACTTTAACATATCCTTGATCTCCTTCAGGTCTACATCCCCAGGTTCTTTGTTCCTGCTAACTTCACAAGACTATAACGATCCGACCGGTCGTTTTGAGCCCTAGCACATCGTTCAACAATCTGAGGCCATGAGCAGCTTCATTTAAGGATTGTGACTAGTTCGCATGGTCGGAATTTAAATTCAGGAAGATCAGAGTTAAATTTAAATGAAAATTCTCATTTGAGAAGCTTAAAGTTGAAAGAATGAACTAGGATTGGAATTTTGAGTAAACAACCTCGAAATCAGGATCTGAAGGTTCCAGCAGGTTCGTATGATGATTTCACACTTGGGCGTATGCCCGGATTGGGTTTTGGATAAATCAGGAGTGTTTTGGAGCATATTGTGGAAGTTAGCATTTTAGAAGGAATTTCTTAAGTTTGGCTTGGAGTGCATTTTAGTGTTATCGATATCTAGTTTGGGATTATAAGTCTGGGAATAGATCCGTATGATGATTCTGGAGTTGGGAGCGCGAACGGAAGTGAATTCGAAGGTCCGTAGGTCTTTTTGGAGCAACTTGGCTAAAGTTAGAATTTGAAGGTTTTTGAGAAGTTTGACCGGAGGTTGAATTTTTAATATTGGGGTCAGAATCCAATTCTGAAAAATGGAGTAGGTCCGTAATGTCAAATATGACTTGCATGCAAAATTTGAGGTCAATCGGACGTGATTTGATAGGTTTAAACATCGGAAATAGAAGATGGAAAGTTCAATGTTCATGAAGCTTGGATTGGAAGTCTATTGATGATTTTAGCATTGCTTGATATGATTTGAAGCCTCGAGCAAGTCCGTAGTGTGTTTTGGGACTGGTTGGTATGATTGGTTGGGGTCCCGGGGGACTCGGATGAAATCCGGGGTGGCTAACGGATCAAATCCGGAGGTTTAAGAAGTGCTGAAGCAGCTGGTATCTGGCATTTTCGCTTCTGCGAAAATGGGACAGCAGAAGCGGCCCCGCAGAAGCGAAAAAGAAGCCGCAAAAGCGGACGAGGGTGAGGGCAGCCAAGATCGCAGAAGCGGCCCTTGATCCGCTGATGAGGAACCGCAGAAGTGGATGGCTGACCGCAGAAGCGGTTGGCTGACCGCAGAAGCGGAAGGCCTGGAGTGGATGGGAGCCGCAGAAGCGGCAAGCGGTCCGCAGAAGCGGGACCGCGAAAGCGGACAGGGTTTTGCTGAAACGAAAATGCTGAGCAATAGGGTTGTTTTAAAATCGTGATTGGGGGTTCATTTCTCTCATTTTTCATGACTTTGGCGATTTTTGGGAGGATTCAAGAGAGGTTCTTCATCAACAATGTTAAGGTAAGTTATTTCTACCTATTATGAGTTAAATACATTAATTATGTATGAATTTTAGTATGAAAATGGGTAGAAAATTGAGGGTTAGAGGAAGTCCTAGAAATATTGTGTTCTTGGAATTTAGCCAAGATTTTGAGTATGAAATTAAGAGAAAATTGTGTACTTGAGTTCCTAAGGTCATGGGTAACCTTTATCTTCGAGAAATTTCGGAATCCGGGCATATGGGCCCAAGGGCATTTTTGTAAACTTTTCAATCGGGGTTGGGAATTGTTATAAATTGGGTTGTAAAGTATAATTGAGCATATATCTATGGATTTATATGATCGTTGGCTAGTTTTGGAGCATTGTGCGTCGGTGCAAGTCTTCAGAAGAATGTGGAATGCCGGTTGTGGATCTTCGGAGTGAGGTGAGTCTTCTTTCTAATCTTGTGAGGGGGAATTTATCCCTTAGGTAAAGTGATTGATTATGTGCTCCTATTTGTGGAGGCTACGTATGCACGAGGTGATGAGAGTCCGTGCGTAGCTGCTATTATGCTATTGTACGTGTAGTTAGGAACCATCAACATGTTAAACTTGAATTAGTTATGAACCCGTCGATGAGTTGGATTGTTTAAATCACCTTTGATTAGTAAACAAATTTAAAAAGAGATTAAAAATCATTTCCTGAATCGTTAAGCAGAGAATTGGTTTTATTTGGATAATTATTCCCCGATAAAATTCTAATTGGCTATCTGAGCATGTATCTTATGTGTACCTGCATCACATGGATGATTCGCGAGTGGGGTAATAGATTACATTAAATTAATAAATGGATTTCTAAAATGACTTAAGCTTCGTTTTCTCAAATTATTAAAGAGAATTGGCCTTTCTTGGATGATTGCTCCATGTTTACTTCTTGACTGATTGTCTGTTTATGTGTGTTTATTTTGGAACGGGCCGAATGCATCGGCAGATTAATAGATGTATCTATAGGCGCACCGTCGATCCTCGACAAGTGCACATTTATTTCTGTTGGATAGGGTCGTCGCCTCGATATGATTTGCGTATACTTGTATTGATGCCTGGACTTAATTAAGTTGTACATGCCTCACTATGGCTCGAGATCATTAATAATGAAAAGAAATCGTGGAAATTTCCTATGAAAGAATTATGTGCTTACTTGTTTCCTCTATCTGGATTAACATCATGTCTAAAGATATGAATCCACTGTTTAATATGTACATTGAGGATAAATAATCGTTGGATGATTAGAGGATGTCAGAGTTGACCATCTCGTCTCTAACCCTTCGGGATTAGGCAGCACACTCACTAAGTACACGTTGATTATGTACTCATACTACACTTCTATGCATTTTTGTTGCACAGGTATATATATCTCTAGCAGCCTATTGGGCGTAGCAGCATGGATGACGCTGGGACTATGTGAGCTGCATCATTCGAGGCGACCGCAGCTAGGGTAGTCCCTTCCAGTGTACTGTATTTACTTTCCATCCACTGTATTTCGGACGGATGTTGTATTTTATTTCTCTAATCAATAGTTGCTCATGTACTTGTGACATCGGGTTTCTGGGATGGTTTTAAATGGATTTGTACTAATTGTTATTATTTAAATTTGAATTCAAGTAATGAAATTTTATCTATGAAAATGGAAGGAAAAACCTTAGATTTCCAAAAGTATTAAAAGAGGAATTAATTGATAAGTTAGTTGGCTGGCCTGGCAGAGGTGTCCAGCGCCACCACGACCCTTAGTGGATTTGGGTCGTGACACCATGGTATCAGAGCACTAGGTTCCCATCGGTCTCACGAGTCATGAGCAAGTCTACTAGAGTCTCGCGGATCGGTACAGAGACGTCTGTACTTATCTTCGGGAGGCTACAGGATTGTTAGGAGTACTTCCCTTCTTGATTTCCTTATCGTGCGGTTCGATCCTTTTAAGGTTTATGCCTTTGATTTCTTCCTACTCAATCTTACGCGAGCGCTTGTTATAAATCAAAAGTTGAACAATTAAAATGGCACTACAGATGTGGTGCGGGATGATTCTCCCGGTATAGTTGATGTGACTATTATGGTCGCCTTATGGAAGGATATTCTATTGTTTTAGCTCAGTAACAGAACTTCTAAGAGCCTTGAGACTAGGCACAAGTTGTCATAATGCTTATGAGCGATTATTCCGCAGTGTTGTTGTGATGGTAGGGTGTTTTCCCACGTGTCGGGGTAGTGAATGAATTGAAGGGAGGTTTACTCAGTGTTTAATCAAAGGGATTCAGAATTTTATTCCAGGCAGGGGAAAGACAATCGAATTAAGGATGGTCAGATGTGGACTAGTGGAAGTAATGAAACGTGGTAATTGCAAGCGTGGTGGAGTTCTCCTCTAAATGGGAGAGCTGTTGTCCTAATTGAACGCTTTAAGTTTGTCGGTGTTATAATCTGCTACAATTCGCCTTGGGGTAAGATATTGTGAAATAGTATTAGAGATACAACTATCAGATATCGCAGTGTGCGGTGGTTCTGGATTGAATCAGTATTTTAATATGGCGGTTCGAGAAAATGACCTTCAGAAAAGTATAAAGTTAGTAACAAATTATGGATTCAAGTTCCAAGAAGATACATTTTATTAAGGCAACAACGGAGCAGAAAAAGTATGAAGAAGGCCATGTGGGAAGTGTCAGGTGGTGCTTAAAACTTCTAGAAGGCCAAGTAGAAGGAGCAGGGTCAAGTGGTTAATTAAAGAGATGAGTTCCGCCAAAGTAGGAGAGTGGCAGGTGTTGCATATGGGCTTGGTAGTAGGATGACTACGCGCCTTAAAGAGAGTTTGGATCGAATTGGGGATTCTAATGATTGGTGATTGAAGCCTGTGGGTATGATGTGAAGTATGGGCTATTATGCGGCAGAAGATTGATATGGCGGAAAGGAGCTGCTTGAAATGGAGGAGGGTGCAGCATAACCCTGAATTTGGAAGGATGTTGCCGCATATTTAATTGATGTCCGCAAGGGGCGAATGGACTTGTGCAACTGGAAAGTGATCTCGGACTCAGGATGGGCTATTGGCATCGTAGGGAATGTACCCCGTGCAGCGGCGTGGGAAGATATCGGGAGGTGATTCCCCTAGGTGGATTATTCCCCGTGAGTAGGTTAGTGGTCGCGTGGTTGGCGAAGCTTCTGCAAAGAATTATATTAGTTGATCAACAAGGGGATCGGTCGTGTGAATATGGTTAATGATCCAGAATATGAAAGATGGGGATTTACAGGAAGATTCCGAGAAATGTTAATAACTTATGACGAGAGGTTATGTCAATAAAAGGTAAAAAGGTCGGGCGAACTCAAGAATGGTGAAATTATGGCTTCAAGCTAAGTGGGAGAGTCCCACCGCTTATGATTGGGTTGTATGATTAAGTACTTGCGTGATTTCTGCTTATTAGCATATTGATGGATTAATCTAGCTGCGAGAAAAGACCATAGGTAGTAAATTGAGTGGAGGAATTATTAAGGATGTGCTATGGTTAGCCTTCTTGGCTCATGTTCGGACTTGGAAAAAGGTTCAGGATTTATGCCTGGTATAGATACAAGTTTCAGAGGAAGTGATTTCGCTGGGTGCTTCGCCGAGAGAGTATTCGTGTGTTATAAGAATTACGGAGTGAATCATATTTGGGACCAAGTCAGAGCGGGTGGCTCTCAATAATGGTCCTAGTGATTTCAGAAGTTAAAGTGTGGTGCACAGCGATTTCAAGCCTATAAGTACAACTAAGAATCAAGCTTTGTAGCAGCGTATAAGAAGGTGCCCAGAATGTCCTACGATGTGTTACCTTGTGTTGTAACATTTGAGAAATGTGAAATAATTCATGATATTTGAGACAGCATGGTCTCGCAATTCAAGGTCACTCGGGGTGAGTGTAGAGGGAGTATGTTATGCGTTGAAGAGAATTGGTATTATTTCCGAAGAAATCAAGGATAGAGGGAAAGGGATTGATTAGCCATAGTTGAATTTGGTATGTTGGGTCCAGTGATCAGTTCGGTCCGCGAGATCAAGTTATGTGTATGATTTGTGGGGGTATGTGTGAGGCCTGTCGGCCGCCGTGATTGATGATTTATCAGGGGCATTCCTCTGTTATGGCTTGTTAAGTGAAAGTGGATTCCGGAAGAGCTATGGTGGCTTGGACCATTACTTGCAGATTTGCATATTCCACGGTTATGGGAAATTGCCGGTGTATTGCTATGATTATCCTGAAGTGAGTTAAGTGCAAGGTTCTTATATGATGAAATGTGAAAATATTAATGAATTCAGAGTTATGATGAAAATCGTATTCTATCGTATGTTGGCTCGTTGGGTGCAATGAGTAGCATGGAAATACGAAGTGAGGATCAAGGTTGCAGTTCAGTGTTGACAAGGATGTCACGGACTCGGATGAGCAAGGAAAGGGTTGAATGATTAGAGTAAATTGGTATTGTCCTCAGCGTCACCTGAGATCGATGTGTTGAGGAAGAGGTTTTGCATCCCGGTTAAGGATTCTGTATCGCTTTTCAGCATTAGTGCGTCCGATGGTTTAGATGTATGGACCCCTTATTTATTTCGGAAGATTGTGGGAGCGTGTCCCACGGGAAGATTGTATAAGTGTGACATGTAGTCACTTGATTGGCTAAAGATTTAAACTAAGTATGAGGATTGTGGTAATATCATTAATTTGAGAATTTATGCCTGGGTGGCACTTTGTATATTGGGTTATGAACTAAGGAGGTTGCTCCGGTTATGATGGTTATTCTTACGTGATATGAGGCAAAAAGGGGATTACTATGGACCTTTGAAAGGTCATTGGCCAAATTGGTGCAATCAGAAATCGGCTTGAGATCGGTGGATTGATTTATTTGTGAACATGGCTTTATATCAGGCCAGTTGTGTTCGTTTTAGAGAGCGTTCCCTATGGAGGAATAGTCGGGGTGTTATTTTTTCATCAGCTATTCCAGGTAATGATGTGTTGCACCGTATGAGTTGTGAGACGGCTTAGTAAATTCTTATGTGTTGAGCTTCCGCATTGCGATGATGTTATGTGAGCAGGATGGCTCTTGAGATTTGGATCTTGTATCGCAACTCAGTTGTGCTTGAGTTTTGTAGCCTATAGCGCTATGTGTTTTCTCAGGGATGGTATTATGCACTTAGTGTGCTTACGATCGAAATTTGTCACGACCCCAACCCGGTCGCGATGGCGCCCAGCACATTACTAGGCAAGCCCGACCATTTATATCAATAACCCCGTTAATTAAACAGATGAAGATAAATATCATTTAAAACAAGAATCTAAAATACTGATAATAAAGCGGAAAATCTAACAAAATACCAACACAACCTAACTAGGACCCGGTGTCACGACCATGAGCCTCTACTGACAAAATAATATCCTACTACAAAGTCTGTCTAATACTGTAATACAGAAATAAAGGTTAAAGATAGAGGGGAGAATCATCGGCTGCGAATGCCCTGCATCTACCTCAAATACTCCCGGAAAGAACTCTGGATCAGCTGGAATCACTCAGCCTGAGACTGCCGTGGATCTGCACACAAGGTGCAGGGAGTAAAGTGAGTACTCCAACTCAGTGAGTAATAAACATAACTAAAGTCTGAAAGTAAGTAAGAAAACGCAGGAAATGCACAAAGTACTCTACATCTAGCAGTTCAAATCTAATCCAGCGGAAAAAGTATACAACAATTAATACAGTCAAGAAATAATGCATGAAAGGATGCAACACATATAACGGTACACTCCACTACCCACTGAGGCGTGCATCCCGCTCCACTTATTTAACGTCGACGGCGCTCACTGGGGGTGTGTACAGACTCCGGAGGGGCTCCTACAGCCCAAGCGCAATATCAGCCAGGTATTGGCACAAAACAGGCTCTTAGCCTCAATATCAATATATAATAATTGCTACGGCGTGTAGCCCGATCCATACCAAGGAAACATCCTCACCACTGGGTCCCCGACCCATCTCAGTCAAATAAGTCCACAGCCAATCGGGCATGACATACTATAGGGATCTCAGCACTCATATCCTTTTCATTTAAGGTTCATGTATAAAACACAGTTAGTATATTGTTTTTAATATTTGAAAACATGACTGAGAATTTATGTTATGCACACAAGTGAGGAAAAACACATAAAGATCCCCTAAGAATTCTACAGGTCGGCACAAGGCCCCAAACACGACAATAAGCCTAATCCACAGTGATAAAGTATGCGTCTCAATCGCCCATAAAGAAGAAATCATACTCGGGATGGACCAAGTCTCAATCCCCAACGGTAACCGACCCCGCACTCACCGTAGAATGCATGTCACGCCTCAATATAGCGTCACGATGTGAAAGTCCTGGGTTTTAAACCCTCAGAACAACAGTTACATCAATTACTCACCTCAAACCGGCTAAAGAACTAGTCCACCAAGCCTTTTCCTCTAGAATCAACCTCCTCTCACACCAAATCTGGCCAAAACCATAAGGAATACGTTATATTAACCTAATGGAGCATAACCCAATTGAAAGAACTCGAAAAATACCCAAAAATACGAAGTTGGCAAAAACCGAGCGCCGGGTCCGCTTCTCAAAAAATTACAAAATTCACATCACCGGAATCCTCGTCTTGCCACGAGTCCGTACATATAAAATATACAAGAATTGGAGTCCATTTTCCCCTCAAATCATCAATTCAAACCTTCTTAGGTTTCAAGCCCTAACCTCCATTTTTACCCTTTAATTCCTTGAAATTCCGTGATTAATTTATTTTTTTACACCATAATAACATAATCCGAGTCCAAATATTCATACCTGATGAAATCCCTTTGAATCCTCTTCAAAATCACCCAAAAATCCGCTTGTTCGAAGTCCAAAAATGTTTTTCTTCTTTTCCAAGTTCGTGAACACTGTTCACTATAACACAGGTCCAATTTCCGCTTCTGCGGTCCTTTAACCGCACCTGCAGTACCGCTTACACGACAAAATCGACTGCTTATGCGGTCTCACTTAAAACCACTGGGACCGCTTATGCGATTCCAAGCACCGCTTATGCGGTTTAACTCCAACCACTTGTGCGGTCAAAAATCCGCTTACGCGTCCAAACTTCCGCTTATGCGGAACTCCCCTGGGCTACTGACGATCGCTTTTGCATCTCCCCCACCGCATCTGCGGAACCGCTTAAGCGACTCCTTTTCCGCAGATGCGAAAATACCAGAAGGCTGAGACATCAGACCTGCAAAAATGCCTAAAACCTCCGATTAATCATCCGAAATCACTCCGAGGCCCCCGGGACCTCAACCAAAAACACCAACATATCCAACAACCTTATTCAAACTTGTTCCAATCCTCAAAACACGTCAAACAGCATTAAAACCATTAAAACACATCGGATTCAAGCCTAGTTTTCATCAAAACTTCCGAAATGCGCATTCAATCAAAAACC
>MU716212.1:23983-36818 GCA_026770625.1 Nicotiana glauca
AACTTCGCCAATTCAAGCCTAAATCTACAACGGGCCTTCAAATTCGATTCCGATCATACTCCTAAGTCACAAATCATCCCTCGAAGCTAACCGAACCACCAGAATTCACATCCGAGCCCCCTAACCATATAGTCAACTTCCGGTTGACTTTTCTAAAACAAACTCTCTTCTAAGAGGCTAAGTGCCTCAATTCCAACTAAAACCAACTCAATTCCACCCGATCAACTCAAATACCGATATAGAACATAAAGCAACACAATATGGAGGAAACGGGGTGGTAAATCATGTGACGACGGGCCGGGTCGTCACAAAATTTAATATTTTTATCGTAATTAGCAGATTTAGCTCGATGTGCAATCTCCTTATGTGAGATCTATGTGTAGATCGGGTGGCACGCCACCATGGGTATGTTATTTGGATCGGGTTGCGTGCCACAACAGTATGACGTCGAGTCTAGTTTTCTACATACTATTTCTTTGTGTGTTTCGCTTCCTATTTTCTAAGAAAAGTCCGTATTAGTGCGGGGATTAGGTAATTTCTTCCAGAGTTCAATTTCCGTTTGTGCTGTGTTCGGATTGGTGGCCTATTGGCACATTGTGGAGTCATATGAGACTTGTGATCGCATTCAGAGTGGCTTATTGCCTGAGCAGTTCGTACTGGGTGAGACGAGATTATAGGATTTAAGATTAGTGCAACCTGATTATATGAAGTATATCAAGGAGCAAAGGTCATTATTTGGTTCAGAATGTGGTAATGTTTCTTGTCAGAAGTATAGACTCAATGATTGGTTGACTCGGCAGTTGATTATGAATTTCAGCATCTCATCCGTCGTAGCAGTATTGTAATAGTTAAAGTAAGACCTATGTAGGTCATGAGGTGCAATGGGAGCACTAGATTCGTGGAATTTCGATTAATTCAAACAGAAATGCTATTGTGGTCCTATGAGTAAAGTGATGTAAAGTGTGAATTCAGCAGAGTTATGCAGTCATGTTTGAGTACGACGTATAGTGATTGATACAGTGATCGTATATTGGAAACAGGCCTGGAATAGAATTCCGGATGTTGGAATTGGGCTCTAAGGCTTATTTGCTTGAATAAAGGGGAGTATTTTCAGAACTTATCGAGCTAATGTGCTAAACTAAGTTTTGGTAGCATGGGAAGGTGCATGAGGTGCTAAACAGTGATTTCAGACTACTCCAGTGTAGTTCTCAGCACGTTCGAGGATGAACGTATGTTTAAGTGGGACAGAATGTAACGACCCGACCGGTCGTTTTGAGCCCTAGCGCGTCGTTCAGCAGTCTGAGGCCATGAGCAGCTTCGTTTCAGGTATTGTGACTCGTTCGCATAGTCGGAATTTAAATTCAGGAAAATCGGAGTTAAATTTAAATGAAAATTCTCATTTGAGAAGCTTAAAGTTGAAAGAATTAACTAGGATTGGAATTTTGAGTAAACAACCTCGGAATCAGGATCTGAAGGTTCCAGCAGGTTCATATGATGATTTCGGATTTGGGCGTATGCCCGGATTGGGTTTTGGATAACCCGGGAGCGTTTTGGCGCCTATTGTGGAAGTTAGCATTTTAGAAAGAATTTCTTAAGTTTGGCTTGGAGTGCATTTAAGTGTTATCGATGTCCGTTTGGGATTTTGAGTCTGGAAATAGCTCCGTATGGTAATTCTGGAGTTGGGAGCGCGAACAGAAGTGAATTCGGAGGTCCGTAGGTCCTTTTGGAGCAACTTGGCTGAAGTTAGAATTTGAAGGTTTTTGAGAAGTTTGACCGGAGGTTGAATTTTTAATATTGGGGTCAGAATCCAATTTTGAAAGTTGGACTAGGTCCGTAATGTCAAATATGACTTGCGTGCAAAATTTGAGGTCAATCGGACGTGATTTGATAGGTTTAAACATCGAAAATAGAAGTTGGAAAGTTCAAAGTTCATAAATCTTGGATGGGAGGTCGATTGATGATTTTAGCGTTGCTTGATATGATTTGAAGCCTCGAGCAAGTCCGTAATGTGTTTTGGGACTGGTTGGTATGATTGGTTGGGGTCTCGGGGGCCTCGGGTGAATTCTAAGTGGCTAACGGCTCGAATCCAGAGTTTGAAGAAGTGCTGAAGATTTTGGCATCTGGTATTTCCGCTTCTGTGGAAATGGGACCGCAGAAGCGGCCCCCCAGAAGCGAAGAAGAAGCCGCAGAAGCGGACGAGGGCGAGGGCAGCCAAGACCGCAAAAGTGGCCCTTGATCCGCTGATGCGGAACCGCAGAAGCGTTTGGCTGAACGCAGAAGCGGAAGGCCTGGAGTGGATAGGAGCCGCAGAAGTGGCAAGCGGTCCGCAGAAGCGGGACCCCGGAAGCGGACAGGGTTCTGCTGAAGCGAAAAAGCTGGGCAGTAGGTTTGTTTTAAAATCGTGATCGGGGGTTCATTTCTCTCATTTTTCATGACTTTGGCGATTTTTGGGAGGATTCAAGAGAGGTTCTTCATCAACAATGTTAAGGTAAGTTATTTCTACCTATTATGAGTTAAATACATTAATTATGTATGGATTTTAGTATGAAAATGGGTAGAAAATTGAGGGTTAGAGGAAGACCTAGAAATATTGTGTTCTTGGAATTTAGCCACGATTTTGAGAATAAAATTAAGAGAAAATTGTATACTTGAGTTCCTAAGGTCATGGGTAACCTTTATCTTCGAGAAATTTTGGAATCCGGGCACGTGGGCCCGAGGGCATTTTTGTCAACTTTTCGATCGGGATTAGGAATTGTTATAAATTGGGTTGAAAAGTATAATTGAGCATATATTAATGGATTTATATGATCGTTGGCTAGTTTTGGAGCATTGTGCGTCGGTGCAAGTCTTCAGAAGAATGTAGAATGCCGGTTGTGGATCTTCGGAGCAAGGTGAGTCTCCTTTCTAATCTTGTGAGGTGGAATTTACCCCTTAGTTGAAGTGATTGATTATATGCTCCTATTTGTGGGGGCTACGTATGCACAAGGTGATGAGAGTCCGTGCGTAGCTGCTATTATACTATTGTCCAGGTAGTTAGGACCCATCAACATGTTATACTTGAATTAGTTATGAACCCATCGATGATTTGGATTGTTTAAATCACCTTTGATTGGTAAACGAATTTAAAAAGAGATTAAACATCATTTCCTGAATCGTTAAACATGGAATTGGTTTTATTTGGATAATTATTCCCCAATAAAATTCTAATTGGCTATCTGAGCATGTATCTTATGTGTACATGCGTCGCATGGATGATTCGTGAGGGGGGTAATAGATCACATTAAATTAATAAATGGATTTCTAAAAAGTCTTAAGCTTCGTTTTCTCAAATTATTAAAAAGAATTGGCCTTTCTTGGATGATTGCTCCATGTTGACTTCTTGACTGATTGTCTGTCTTTATGTGTTTATTTTGGAACGGGCCGAACGCCTCGGTAGATTAATAGATGCATCTATAGGCGCGTCGTCGACCCTCGGCAAGTGCACATTTATTTCTGTTGGATCGGGCAGTCGCCTCGGTATGATTTGTGCATGCTTGTATTGTTGCCTGGACTTAATTAAGTTGTTACATGCCTCACTATGGCTCGAGATCATTTTGTTAATAATGAAAAAAAATCGTGAAAATTTCCTATGAAAGAATTATGTGCTTATCGTGAAAATTTCCTATGAAAGAATTATGTGCTTACTTGTTTCCTCTATCTGGATTAACATCATGTCCAAAGATATAAATCCACTGTTTAATATGTATATTGAGGATAAATAATCATTGGACTATTAGAGAGTGTCAGAGTTGACCATCTCATCTCTACCCCTTCGGGATTAGGCGGGACACTCACTGAGTACACGTTGATTACGTACTCATACTACACTTCTGTGCATTTTTGTTGCACAGGTATATATATCTCTAGCAGCCTATTGGGCGTAGCAACATGGATAACGCTGGGACTAGGTGAGCTGCATCATTCGAGGTGACCGGAGCTAGGGTAGTCCCTTCCAGTGTACTGTATTTACTTTTCGTCCACTGTATTCCGGACGGATGTTGTATTTTATTTTTCTTATCAGTAGTTGCTCATGTACTTGTGACACTGGGTTTCTGGGATGGTTTTCAATGAATTTGTACTAATTGTTATTATTTAAATTTGAATTCAAGTAGTGAACTTTTATTTATGAAAATGGAAGGAAAAACCTTAGATTTTCCAAAGTATTAAAAGAGTAATTAATTGATAAGTTAGTTGGCTGGCCTGACAGAGGTGTCCGGCACCACCACGACCCTTAGTGGATTTTGGGTTATGACAAAGACAAGGTAGAAACATCATAGTAAGGGGTTGGGGGAAGATAAGAAATATAAGAACAACCATAAAAGTTACCATTTTTACCACCACACATATCACACACATTCCACAAATAAGATTGAGTTGGTGCACATAACTCGCTCTCAGGAACTTTTTGAAAATTTTGCCATGGGTGGCTTCCTTCGAAATATGTATGGAGATCAATAGTAGAATAATCTATACCTAAATTCCCATAATTCCAAGATGTCATGTTTCTCAAATTAACAAGTAAAACAAAAATTAAAAAAACAAATATAAAACTAAAAATAAAAGTTCAAACTTGAAACCTAGAAATATGTATACCTATAGCTACACCGTTAGTTCCCCGGCAACAGCGCCAAAATTTGATCACGCCCAACTCTAGTCCTAAAAAGGATAAGCGGTCGCTGCAAATATAATCCAGTCTAAAAGCCCGGAGTCAAATCCCACAGAAAACTAAGGCTTAGCTGTATCTGTTTAATATCACCAAGAAGACAAGATTGAACAATTTCTAAATTATAAAGATTGCGATGTATATTTCTAACTAATTAACTAGCAAATACTACAAAGCAGTAAAAATTATCAATTAACGAAACAAAGGGTTAGAGACTAAATTAAGCAGGTCTAGAGTTATGATTTCTCCCGTTGTTGATTTCCTTGATTGTATGTTTCTTATAGAGTTGACTTAGTTGCCTCTATCAATTATTAACTTTCCAGCTATCATAAATCTCTCTCAAGAAATTATGATAATTTACTAGACGCACTCTCTCAAGATACGCTAGCTAGATTCGCATTACAGTTCACTGAGATTGCACCTGAGATATCGTTATCTCTAATCCAACCTCTAAACCCTCGATTATGACTTTCGCCCATACTCTGGTATTGATGTTATTCATATAACTACCTAAATATGCACTCCCTCTCCAGCAGATACATAATAAATTGGAATAGCTAATTGAGGATCCTTTCAATTAACCAAAATCACAACGTAGTTGAACAAATAGAGATTAACAACCAACTCAAAATTGTATTAATATAACAACCAATTTATCCCCAACGGGTTTCACCAAAATCTTAGATTAAAAGATTTAGCTACTCATAATAGTATGTAAAACTACAATTCTAAAACTCATAACCAACAATGAAAAATAGGAAGAGGAAAGAAAAACTCGTAGAAGAATTCCCCGCCTTGCTCCTATTGTGTTTCTTATTTTTTTCCTTGTTCTAAACCCTAAAAACTTATTCTTTGCTCCTTTGGACGAACTAAACCTTTTATAGGTTGAGGGGATTGGTCTTGAACTTTCAAAAGTACTCTTCAGATCTATTTTTCCGTCTGGACTAGCGCGGCCGCGCTAAGGCCGCGCTAGTTGGGTTATATTCTGTCTCCGTCCGTGTTAGGTCCGCAGTCGCAGTTTCAATTGCATTTTTGACCCTGTTCCATTTGTAATTTGGAAAAATGTAAAACATGAAAGTTTTATACCTTTGAGTTAGATTTCCAAACGTATATTGTACATCCCAAATGGAATTCTGAGCAAAACGTTATATCCATTTTACTAGACAGTGCGCGATATGTCTACTCGATTCTTTGTTCGCTCTAACTATCATCTGTTGACCCCCAAACATGATCCCGACTTAATTCCTTGAGATTTTATTTAGACTTCAAAGCTACAAATTATTTGAATTCATTCCATACATCTACATAGCTCGAAATCACTCATGCAAGGCATAAAACACACAGTTAGCGCAAGGCACTAGCGATTAAAGCTCAAACTCAATTAAAGTACAGTAAATTAGAGTGTAATAAGAGACTAAAATACGTAATTATAGCGTATCATCACATTCATTATTAGTTTGTTTCTTAGGAGCTTTTGATTTGAAGTAGCTACTACTTCTTGAAAAACCCTTTCCTCTTCTTTGGCACTTCTTGAAATCGTTGGTGATCATGGCCATTTCATCATCTCCCTGATCAGAACCTTCAATGATTCTGAAAGCCAAACTTTTTTCCTTCTTAGGTACATCCATCTTCATGGTCTGTCTCCTAAGTTCATAGGCAGTAAGATTTCCAATCAATTCATCTAGTGGGAGAATGAAAATATTCTTTGATTCCTAGATGGTAGTGATTCTACTATCCCAAATGATAGGCAAGACTATAGTCAATATCTTTTCGACCATTTCTTCTTCAGGAATAATTCTTCCAAGAGATTTTAGTTCATTTGTCAGTGTAGTGAACATTGTGTACATCTCTTGAATGGTTTCTCATTCCTTCATAGCAAAATTCTCATATTGAGAGTACAGTATAGTTCCTATGGATCTCTTCACCTGAGGTGTTCCTTCATGAGCCACTTGCAGTGTGCCCCATATTTTCTTGGTACAATCTTGGATTCTGCTATACTCATCTAGACCAAGTCCATAAACAAGTAATTTCTTAGCTTTCTCAAGTCTTCAGTAGTGCAATCTGCTCTTGTATTATGCACATCTACTCCTTCAGCATTTTTCTTCAAGGTGACCAATGGACCATCGATGACAATGTTTTATAGCTCATAGTCCTCTCCTATAATGTGATCTCTCATCATGTTTTTCCATCAAGAGTAGTATTGGACACTAAAGAGTGTTGGCCTAGCAATATATTGCTCTTTCCAGTTTCTAGGTGGTGCACTTATGTTGATATTCTCCTAAGGTATAAGCCTCTTCAAGGATAACCCGCTCTAATACCATTTGATATTTTATACTTCAATACCACATAAGAGGGGAGGGGGAGTTGATTTGTGTGGTGTCCAATTTTCGCGCACAGATTATAGAAAGACCTAGTTATTCTATGTGTTCCTTAACCTACTATTGATAAAATAATAAATGTGAAAAGTAAAGAACATAGGTATTTTTACTTAAAAAATACTAGGCTCAAAAGGTGAAAAAACCACAACCTACTACTCAATAGGATTTTCCCCAACACTTCACTGAATATTGAGCCAGAACAGCATTTCCAAAAACTTTTTTGTAAACTTAAAGATTATCTCTAATCCCGTTGTAGCAACCAGCCTCTAACTGTTGCGAAAACTTCAAGTTAACTTTAACTTGAATACTCAGAGTATCTAATACAATTGATTCTAGATAAAGCTGAAAGGTACAAATTGAAAACTCCTACTATAATTGAACTAGAATAAAAGAAAGACAATTGGAATGATTCTTCTATCTGGCTCATGTAGCTTCAGGTTTGCACACTTGAATCACGCAAGAATTGCTTGCAAAATACTATTTTTCTCTCGACTCACGTTTAACTTCAACGTTTGTGCATCCCTGTAAAGTGGGAATATCCTGTAATTTATAGAGTTAGTAGAATAGGAAATAACTAGAGTCTCAATGTTATACTCTTTCTTGGTGGAAGAGTTCTAGTTAACCTCACCTTCTAACTCATTCCTTATCTTGGATAGTGTTCTGTTTGAGTAAGGAGTCCTTCTCCTTATCAATTATGCAACCTTTTTGATCAGGAGATATCAGATATAACAAGTTAAACTTATCTCACTCACGTGCATCCCTTATGCTTGAATCTGCCAGTGTCTCTGTACACTAAGGAAGGACCCGGTTCATGCTCGTGTTCCTTTGTCAATCTTCAAAACCAACTTCACTTGGGCCAATAGGTTACATCTCAATTTGTCCGGCAAACTACTGGGGGCTCCCATGCAGGTTTCGTAAAAGGGAGGGGATCTTTTTTATTTATCCGGGGATTCATTCATTATGAACTAAAAAGTGGTTAGAAGATTAGTGAGGTCTTAAAAATATCATAGAATTCATGCCGATGATTAAAATAAAAGATAGAACATAGCATTTAGTTTTTTTCCAATTTGGATTTAAGTTATATACACTAATAATATCAATAATTTTTGCACTACTAGTGCAATATAGTAATGAACAGCTTATTGCATGTTGCTATTTGTTTTCTTGTTTATTATATAAGGTTCGCTGCGAAAACATAATATTACAGGTCAAATATTACGTTTTAGAGGTATATAACACATATTGAACTTTCTTTGATGAAAAGCAAAATTTCGCTTCTTTTAAATTTGAACACCCTTGGAGAAATATATATATATATATATATATAAAACTAGACATCACTCTTAGTGTATGGTTATCTTTCCAATTTCTTAATAATTTTGAAGGATTAACCTATAAATTCCTAGGAGAAACCGGTTAACTATTTCTAGTGTTCTTATTGTGTTTTTATTATTTTCTTGAGTTTTATATTAGATCTACCAAAGTATTATATTGTTTATCGTCAGTATGTAATATATGTTCTCCACTACTGAAATTGCACTTTATTACCGAATTATCTTTTAATATTCTAGACTTCTTTTCTGGATATATTTTTAAATCTAAATATTCTAAGTTCTTTAATTTAACTATTTTGTTTAACCTAATGGTATCCAAATTTTTTGGCTCATAAAGAATTTTATTCTTTAGTTTTCTAAATATATTTCTCCCTCTATATATTGTATTTTCCACTCTAAAGCCGATATGATTTTTGTACTAATACTGTGCTTTACTATATAACTTAGTTTTCTATTTATTTTTAGATCTGATTTTTCTATTTGTTTAGCTAAATCTAAAGTTGATATTAATAAAGCCTTGACTTTCTGTAGTATTTTCTTTAATTCTTATTTTCTCTTTATTTTTCTACTTAAAATCCAATAGTTAAAAGCTATTCGTTTAGCTAACGGGTGTTGTCTTAGCATTAATTATACTTTATCCTAATGGGATATATTTAATCTTATTTCTAATTATTCTAAGGTAATCCTTTTCTTGTTCTATTTCAATATTAATTCTCTCACAAAAGATAATTTTTAAAACCTTGGGTATTTAAAATAGCTAGTTCTGGTTTTCCAAAAAGGCTCAGTTGTATTTCTAAAGCGTTTCTATAGTCTAGATTAGTATTGATAGTATCTAGAGTAAGGTATATTATATGGTAATGGAAACTTATATATTTTGCGAAAATATGTTGTTTCATAAATTTCTGGTCCGAAGAACTTCTTGCTCTGATACCAATATAAGAGGATTTATAATATAAGATGTATATGTATAATATAATACGTATAAATATAAGATGTATAAGATGGGGTTGAAAATAAGATAGAGTCTAATATAAAATAATTAATGTTGGTCTGGTCTTTATTAAGATTATAATCTTCTTCTTATGTGGTATGACTTTAGATGGTATGACTAATAATACGAAAAAAATATAAGATGCCGTTGTTTTAGTTATTACTTTTTCTTTTTTGTTTTTACGATACGGTAAAAGTTATAAGTTTAATCACAAAAATATTTTTACCGCTTACCTTTTTTACCTTATAACTTTTACCGTACCGTAAAAATAAAAAAGAAAAAGTAATAACTAAAACAATGACATCTTATATATATTTTTTCATATCATTAATCATACCATTTAAAGTCATACCACCTAAGAAGAAGATTATAATCTTAATAAACTGATAGTATCTAGAGTAAGGTATATTATATAATAATGAAAATTTATATATTTTGGGAAAATATGTTGTTTCATAAATTTTTGGTCCAAAGTTCTTCTTGCTATGATACCAATATAAGAGGATTTATAATATAAGTTGTATATGTATAATATAATACGTATAAATATAAGATGTATAAGATGGGATTGAAAATAAGATAGAGTCTAATATCAAATAATTAATATTGGTCTGGTCTTTATTAAGATTATAATCCTCTTCTTAGGTGGTATGACTTTAGATGGTATGATTAATGATATGAAAAAAATATAAGATGTCGTTGTTTATATATATATATATATATATATATATATATATATATATATATATATATATATATGGGGCCCCACACACAACTTAAGCTCTTTAATAAGGGAGAAAGTTTATTGAATAGAAATTACGTATAATAGGTGCAACCACTCATGGCCTAACCAAGTTGTATTGAGGACCCAAGTAGAAATTAGTTATCCAATTCGTAAGATGTTCACTCTATCGAATCACGACTATTAACTACTTGTTTGATCTTTTGCGTAAATTAAAGGATCAAACATTCAAACCAAGTCTTAATTAAGACCACATACGTTTATGTCATGACCAATATATATGCCCTTTTGTTTAAACCATAGATTTTTGGAAATTTTTAAGGAATGAATTAAAGTAGGACTACATCATTAGGCTAAACTAATCATAATATAACAACAAATAGTAATCACGATTTTGTTGGAAAATCAGTGCGATAGCTCTTTGGTTTCCCATCTTCTTGCAACACCGGGATTCTGCTTATGAGCATAATATTTTTACTCATCCTTTTTGCTAAAATCACATAACTCTATTGTTAATATTTTTAAAGAATGTGAAAAAGTTTAGGAAAATTTTGATAAAGCACTATCTTTTTGTAGTAATTAGCCATCTATAGATACCATTTGCTATATTACGGTTTATAGATACCTTTTATGTGGTTATAAGATGTATTTGATTTATTTAAGCTATTGTATTCATGAATACAGTAACAAAAATAGGCGTGGATCAGGGAAGAGCAGCTAATCAGTTGTTGTATTCGAGTGTATTCGACTGTATTCATGGAGTGAAACATGAGACTACAGCTGGACAGATTATTATATGCGACTGTATTCACGGTGTGAAATAGGGGATTTGTCACGACCCAGAATCCACTAAGGGTCGTGGTGGCGCCGGACACTACTGTCAGGCAAGTCAACCAAATTATTTAATCAAATCTCTTTTTTAACACTTTTGAAATTCAGGATTTTCCTTCCATATTTAGAAATTTTTAAAGAATAAAGTCTCAAATCGAATTTAAATGCTAAACAGTTCATACAATACTTCAAACCATCACGGAACCCGGTGTCACAAGTGCATGAGCAACTATCGATAAGGAAAATAAAATACAACATCTGTCCGAAATACAGTGGANGAGATAGAGGAAATCAAGTAAACATGTAATTCTTTCATAAGAAATTTTCAGAATTTCTTTTGAATATAATCCAAGTATTTTTAAGCCACAAAAAGGCAATAATAACTTAATTAAGTTCAAGGCAATAGCACCAACATGCGTAAATCATGCCAAGGCGACGGCTCGCTCCAACAGAAATGTAAACCGTGCACTGCCGAGGGTCGAACGACACGTACCATAGATGCATCTATTTAATCTGCCGAGGCATTCGGCCCGTTCCAAAAGTAAACATATACCCTGCTCGCGAATCATGCATGCGACGCAGGTACACATAAAGATACATGCTCAATCAATTAATTAGGGATTTATCGGGGGACATTTATTCGGATAAAACCAATTCTCCTTTAACAATTTTTTTTTTAAATGAAGCTTAATCCTTTTGAAATTCATTTACTAATTTAATGTGATTTAAGCATTTCAAACCATCAATGGGTTCACAAATAAACCAAGTGTAACATGCTTTTGGGTCCTTGACTACACGGACAATAGCATATAGTAGCTACGCACGGACTCTCGTCACCTCGTGCGTATGTAGCCCCCACAAATAGGAGCACATAACCAATTTAACTCACCTATGGGGTAAATTCTCCCTCACAAGATTAGAAAGGAGACTCACCTCCCTCCGAAGACTCACAACCGGTATTCCACGCCCTTCCGAAGACTCTACTTGATGCACCACGCTCCAAAACTANTGCTTATGAGCATAATATTTTTACTCATCCTTTTTGCTAAAATCACATAACTCTATTGTTAATATTTTTAAAGAATGTGAAAAAGTTTAGGAAAATTTTGATAAAGCACTATCTTTTTGTAGTAATTAGCCATCTATAGATACCATTTGCTATATTACGGTTTATAGATACCTTTTATGTGGTTATAAGATGTATTTGATTTATTTAAGCTATTGTATTCATGAATACAGTAACAAAAATAGGCGTGGATCAGGGAAGAGCAGCTAATCAGTTGTTGTATTCGAGTGTATTCGACTGTATTCATGGAGTGAAACATGAGACTACAGCTGGACAGATTATTATATGCGACTGTATTCACGGTGTGAAATAGGGGATTTGTCACGACCCAGAATCCACTAAGGGTCGTGGTGGCGCCGGACACTACTGTCAGGCAAGTCAACCAAATTATTTAATCAAATCTCTTTTTTAACACTTTTGAAATTCAGGATTTTCCTTCCATATTTAGAAATTTTTAAAGAATAAAGTCTCAAATCGAATTTAAATGCTAAACAGTTCATACAATACTTCAAACCATCACGGAACCCGGTGTCACAAGTGCATGAGCAACTATCGATAAGGAAAATAAAATACAACATCTGTCCGAAATACAGTGGACAAGGTATAAATAATAAAAATTCTGAAAGGAACTACACTAGCTGCGGGTCGTCTCGAATAATGCAGCTCACCTAGTCCCGGAGTCATCCATGATGCTACGCCCAGTAGGCTGCTAGAGGTATATATACCTGTGCAACAAAAATGCACATAAGTGTAGTATGAGTACGTAATCAACGTGTACTCAGTGAGTATCC
>MU716212.1:36996-48691 GCA_026770625.1 Nicotiana glauca
GCTTAATCCTTTTGAAATTCATTTACTAATTTAATGTGATTTAAGCATTTCAAACCATCAATGGGTTCACAAATAAACCAAGTGTAACATGCTTTTGGGTCCTTGACTACACGGACAATAGCATATAGTAGCTACGCACGGACTCTCGTCACCTCGTGCGTATGTAGCCCCCACAAATAGGAGCACATAACCAATTTAACTCACCTATGGGGTAAATTCTCCCTCACAAGATTAGAAAGGAGACTCACCTCCCTCCGAAGACTCACAACCGGTATTCCACGCCCTTCCGAAGACTCTACTTGATGCACCACGCTCCAAAACTAGCCAACGGTTACGCAAATCCATTAATATATGCCCAATTATTCATTACAATCTAATTTATAGCAATTCCCAACTCCGATCAAAAAGTTGATTTCACGACCCCAGTTCACCCTCCATGAACATGTCGTGATAACACCTAGTCCCTATGACTAGGTAAGCCTAACAATGCGGAAGATAAACCAAAATTTGCAGAAGAAAATAAATAAAACTGAACTGGTAAAATAAATAGGGTTTAAGGTGCCGCTCGGCACATACCACAACAATTCTCAAAGCTAACAAACTACCCAAAACCCGGAAACTCACAAATCACAAGCTGAGAGATACATAAGAGGCTCTGACTCAAGAATATCTATACAAAGGAGAAAATACTGGAAGAACTATACTTATTATAGAAAAGCTGGAAAGGGACTCCTCGGTCTGCGGACGTAGCAGATATACCTTGAAGTCTCTACCGATACGCCTCCTTCCAAGGCTGACGGAACTGAACGGGAGTACCTGTATCTGCACAACAAAAATATGCAGAAGAGTAGTATGAGCACACTACGGCGGTGCCCAGTAAGTATCAAGACTAACCTCGGTAGAGTAGTGACGAGGAACAGTCAAGGCACCTACCGGTCGATAACCAATATAATCATAGGAATAATGGTAACGACATATGACTATGTAAGAATGCATGAACGACCAAAAATGCTACAATTCACAATAAGAGATAAACATAATAATTAACAACAAGAATATAATAAACGATGATACAAAACGACGGCAGAATCACAATCCAAATCCTAAGGTCACAACACAGCAAGGGGAAAAACAAGTCAATAACTCATATCATACAATGATGTTCACAGAAGGTTTTATCCTACTCTTTCCACAATTTCACCAAGTCTCGGACAAACCACAACACGCGAAGACCCAGCATCTGAAATCTAACAATTGGCATCTTGTGCCCCATCAATCTCATGGTCATACCGACAACTAAGTGACTAACTAGGGCCACTCTCACAAATATAATGGATAAACGAGGGCGTACCTCCACCCTTAGAAAAATCAGGAGGAATTCACCTTTAATATGAGTGTTCAGCTACGTGTATGCTTGTGCAAATATTTCTAACAAAATTCTACCAACTAGCAAACATGAAAAGGAGGACGGATTGCCCGTACGATGTTCCCTCACAACTCCCAAGCGGTAACGTTCATATAGGTAAACAACCCACAATCACAATAGAAAAACAAATAGGAATGCCTCAACAGGCCGTCACAACTCTATACAATCAATTCCCGACGTAGCGCCCCCTTATTTCGCCACGTGTGCAATAAATAATATGATAGGCACCGCCTTATTTCGCCACGTGTGCATAACAATGTCCCACCTTGTTCCGCCACATGTGCAACCCACATATAAGCATATAACATATCCCGCCTTATTACACCGCATGTGCAAAACATCAATAACAAAATGGCACGGCAAAGATCTCGTGCAACCCTTCAACAACAACCACACGGCAAAAACCTCGTGCATCACAGTAGCAACAACCGCACGGTAAAGACCTCGTGCATCACAATATCAACAGCCGCACAGCAGAAACCTCGTGCATCACAGTCTCAATTACAACACAACAATGACAATACATACAGAATAAAGCAACAGAATCAACTCCAGAAATTCCATTCACCAAAAGACGGTACAACTAACTCACAAGGAATAACCGTAACAGGGAAATACTAAGCGCAATAAGAACAGCTCAACAAGGGAGAAATAATACGAAACAATGATTTCATAATACTCAGTTCAACAACAAGGAAGTTAACATGAATAAAATAATCACAATTAAGGAAAATATCAACTAAACGTGGATATCTAACTTCTTTCCAATTAAGGCCAATTATTTACATAAGAGGTAGAAATGATGCTTTCCAAATAAAGACAGCAGTTAAAAATGATAGTATGACTATAGAGGGGTAAATGTCCACCGTTAAATAAGTAAAATTAATTAGGCAACAACTATAACCAAAAGGGAAATAAATTCCAAGTAAATCATGTAGAGGTGAAACTAACAGCATGGAACTCAATCGTATCAAGAACAACTTCATGTTCGGCGATTATAACAATCTAAGAGCCTAAAAGGGGCAATTTTTCACAAATAAATCCAAGCACGCACTTGTCACCTCGCATAAGGAATACAATTAGCAAGGAAGACTCAATTCCTAAGGGGAAATCCCCGACACAAGGTTAGGCAAGATACTTACCTCGAACCGGCTCAATATCACTAGAAACCGTGCCTTTGCCACGAGTATCCGACTCCAAATGGCTCAAATCTATTCAATTCAATTGCACATCGTAAATAATATTACAAACAACTGATTCCACTATTAAAATTAAAGCTAGGGCGCGAAAATAGGTAAAATAACCAAAACGCCCCTCCAGCCAACGTCTCGAAATCGAATAATTTTTATATTTTCAGAACCCTCATACTCTCACGAGTCTAACCATATAAAAATCTCCCAAATCGGAGGTCAAATGCCCCATCAAAACCCAATAGTTAAGTCTAAGAAGTTTCATCCAATTTCCACAATTTTGACCTTGAATTCGAATTCTAATGGTGGACTTAACTAGATATTGATAGAAAACAACTAAATGAGGTTAAGGAAACATTACCCAGTGATCTTCTCTTCAAAATCCACCCAAAAATTGCCTTCTCCTGAGCTAAATTTTGATTTCTCTAACTTTTGAAATAAACCCTCGGATTTCCCCTTTTCAGAACAGTGCTTTCCACTTCTACGGACAAGGGACCGCTTCTGTGGTCCCGCACATGTGGACCATGAGCCGCTTCTGCAGTCTTATTCGCGGAAGCGATTCCGCTTCAGTTGGAATCTCCACCGCTTCTGCGGACCCAGCTGCCTTGCCCTTTTTTCGCTCCTACGGTTCCTAAGCCGCAGAAGCAGAAACACCAGAAGGCATGCTGAAAATTTTCTTTCAAACTCCGAAATTTGCCCGTTGAGCATCTGGAACACACCCGAGGCCCCGGGACCTCAACCAATCACACACACACAAGTCATATAACCTAACACGGACTCGCTCAAAGTTCCAAATCATATAACACAACATCAAAATGACGAATCAAACCAAAAATTAAGTTTATGAACTTCTAAATCTTCAAATATCGAAACTCATGCCTAAACCTATCAATTCAACTCGGAATGACGCCAAATTTTGCAGATAAGTCCAAAATGACATAACGGAGTTGTTCCAACTCTCGAAATCGCATTTCGACCCCGATATCTCAAAATTCAACTATGGGTCAAACTTCTTCGTTTTCCAACTTCAACTTTCGCCGAAATGCCTCTATTACTCTACGGACCTCCGAAGCTGTTGAGATCATCCACGGTCCATTTCGGGGTAGTTTACCCAAAAGTCCAATTCCGGTCAACTTTTCACCGTTCTAACTTCCAAAACAAGGTTTCTTCTCTAAATTTGACTCTAACCCATCCGAAAGCTGAATTCCACCATGCACGCAAGTCAATACTCATATTTCGAAGCTGTTCCAGACCTTATACTGCCAAACGGAGCTTAATTTCTCAAAACGACTGGTTGGGTCGTTACAGTTGACCAAAACGCCCTCGGGCCCACGTGCCCGGAATTCGAAATTTTTCGAAGATAAAGATTACCCATGAACTCACTAAATATATGATTTTCTCCTAATTTCATACTCAAAATCGTGGCTAAATTCCAAGAATATAATTTTCTAGGTTTTCTACCAAAACCTCAATTTTTATACAAATTTTCATGCCCAAATCCTTACAAAATTGATGTATTTAACTCAAAATAGGTGGGGATAACTTACCTTAATCATTAAGTGACGAAAATCCCCTCTTGAAGCTCCCCAAAATCGCCCCAAGCCAAGAAAATGAGAGAAATGAACTCAACCCACGATTTAAAACAACCTTGTTGCCTCCAGGTACTTCCGCTTTTGCAGTGCATTTTTCGCTTCTGCGGATGTCGCTTCTGCGATTTTTGGCCGCTTCTGCGGCTTTGGGCAAGAGGAAGTTGACCGCTTCTGCGGTCCCTGGGCCGCTTCTGCGGTTTCCTTGGGGCTGGCCCCCTTCCGCTTCTGCGATATTTTGGCCACATCTGCGGTCTCGCTTATGTGGTCCAAGAATCGCAGATGTGGTTATGACAGAAGCAGCAACCTCAAGCCTTCCCAAATTCCATTTTTTGATCCGTTAGCCACCCGGAATCCACCTGAGGCCCCCGGGACCCCAATCAAAACTACCAACCAATACCAAAACACATTACGGACTTGCTCGAGGCCTCAAATCATAACAAACAACGCTAAAACCATGAATTACACCCCGATTCAAGCTTTATGAACTTTGAAATTTCCAACTTCTATTTCCGATGTTTAAACCTATCAAATCATGTCCGATTGACCTCAAATTTTGTACACAGGTAATATTTGATATTATGGACCTACTCCAACTTCCGGAATTTGATTCCGACCCCGATATCAAAAAGTCCACTTCCGATCAAACTTCTCAAAAACCTTCAAATTTCTATCTTTGGCTAAATGGCTTCAAAATAACCTACGGACCTCCGAATTCACTTCCGATCGCGCTCCCAACTCCAGAATCACCATACGGAGCTATCCCAGTCTCGGAATTCCAAACGGGCATTGAAACACTAAAATGCACTTCAAGCCAAACTTAAGAAATTTCTTCCAAACTGCTAACTTCCACAATAGGCGCCAAAATGCTCCTGGGTTATCAAAAACCCCATCCGGGCATACGCCCAAGTCCGAAATCATCATATGAACCTGCTGGAACCTTTGGATCTCGATGCTGAGGTCGTTTACTCAAAATTCCAATCCTAGTTCATTCTTTCAACTTTAAGCTTCCGAAATAAGAATTCTATTCCCAATTCAACTCTGGACTTCCCGAAATTCGATTCCGACCATGCGTACAAGTCATAATACCTGAAATGAAGTTGTTCATGGCCTCCGACTGCTAAACGGAGCGCTAGTACTCAACACGACCGGTCGGGTCGTTACATTCTCTCCCACTTAAACATACGTTCGTCCTCGAAAGTGTTGAGAACTATACGGAAGTAGTCCAAAATCACTGTTTAGCACCTCATGCACCTTCCCGTGCTACCATAACTTACCTAAGCACATTAGCTTGATAAATTCTGAAGATATTCCCTTTTATTCAAGCAAATAAGCCTTAGAGCCCGATTCCAACATCTGGAATCCTATGCCAGGCCCATTTCCAACATACGACCACCATATCAATCACTACACGCTGTACTCAAACATGACTACATAACTTTGCTGGATTCTTACTTTGCAACACTTAGTCCACAGGACCACAATAGCCTCTTTCTTATCAACTTGGTCAAAATCTTACTAATTTGATGTTCCCATTGCACCCTGTTGCGACCAAAACACTCACGCAAGTGTACGCGATCTACAAGTAATATAGTAGTAAGTAAAGTATCATTCCCAGGAGGAATTATGATCAACTCATCGACTGATGCAGACTTAAACAATTATCAATTCAAGCTAATTTATCACAAAATACATAAATAACCAATTTACAATTTAACTAAAAATCAAACAATAATACAACACACAATTACTACAACAATTACACAATATTCTGATAACAATTTTTATAAAAGATATTCCAGGGTCATGGGCTTGCTAGATATCATGCCAAGTTCTTAGCTTAAGATTTATTCTTGAATTATCTGGGTTATTGATTATAAGGTTAATAATACCCATAAGAATCTGTCGAATTCTTATGCGCCTATTCAAGTTAAATTAATACCTATATGTCTATGGCATTAATATTAACAAGAATGCATTTATAATTCCTATTTTCAACCAAACAAGTCAATTAAGTATATGTCTATCTTAATCGCAAATCTTTCACCCGATGCCCAGGATTCAGATCTTGTTCTATTTCATTCTATTTGCAATCAAGAATTTCCTTTTTCAAGTTTAATTCAAGATTCGTAAATACTATTTCACTGTTAGCTACACAGTAAAATAATTAAAAGCAGAATCAAATAAATAACCCATAACGATAAATTCAAGATCTTCAATCTAAGCTTCAAATAACAAGATCATCTAACACCCATGACCCTAGAATATTTGGATTTTCAGCTACTCATATTTATACAAATATCAACAATAAAAGTCTTAAATATAATATAAGTAAATACTAGGAGAATATTTAGAAAAACTTTTTCAATCCTTGCTCTAAGTTGATGATCCTCTTTGATTTTTCTCTCCAAGATGAAGCTCCTCTCAATAATGGCTGCTTTTTTTTTCCAGATCTCCCATCCAGCTAAAAGAGGTGCTTTTTTCTTATATATTGCATATAAAAGTTGTGGGCTTTCACCTAATTCTAGTCCGAATTTGCTTCAGGGATTGATGCTGGGGCGGATGCTTCGCATCCACCTCGTCCTACGCTTCTCAGCTTCGCATGCTAAGGTGGATGCTTCGCATCCACCCTTTGTTCCTCCATCTCAGCTTTGCCCAGGTGTGGAAGCTATGGGGATGCTATGGAGATCCTATGGGCTGACTTCACTGCTAAAGAGTGCACCAAAAATCTTTTTTTCCCGAGGTTGGATGCGACGCATCCAACCTCTTTTCCTCTAGTTAGAACATCTTTTCGTCATATTTTTGCACTCCAAAATACCGTAAATCATCACATACAACTCCATTAGTCATAGAACGAATAATGAAATAATGTTGGGCATTTTTAACACTAAATAGCAACAAAAAGCGATTAAAATATAGGTAAAGTAATATCAAAACATATAGAACTACGCCCAACATCACACCCCATGATATATACAGGTCTTACTCTATCCTTTACCATATCGCCATGCCGGAAGAGATGTACCAACATTCATAATCGACTGCCGAGTCAACAAAACATTGGTCTATACTCCTGACAAAATCTTCACCTCATTCTGAACCCAATAATGGTCTTATCTCCATAACTTACCTCATACAGCTAGATTGCACCGAATCCTAGATCAAGAGATCTCGTCTCATTCGATACAACTGCTCAGGCAATAAGCCACCCCAGAAATTGTTAAAATCTCATATGACGCTTCCATGCGCGAATAGGCCACCAATTCGAACGAAATGCCAAAGGAAAACGAACTCTGGAAGGAAGTACCTAACTCCCGCACTACGGGACTTTCCTTAGAAAATAGGAAGCAGGACATACAAAATTAGCATATAGAAAACTACTCTCAACATCATACTGTTGCGGCGTGCAACCCGATCTACATAGTATAACCACGAAGGCGTTCCACCCAATCCTCACAACATAATCATGGCGGCATGCCACCTGATTCAAGTAACATACCCATGGCAGCGTGTCACCCGATCCACACGTAGAACTCACATAAAGAGATATACATCGGGCCAAGCTGCCCATTACAATAAGATATCGAATTTGGTCACAAGCACGCTAAGTGCATAATACCATCCCTGAGGGAACATACAGCGCCATAAGCTATAAAACTTAAGCACAACTGGGGTGCGATATACAAATCTGAATTCCAAGAGCCATCTTGCTCACAATACATTATTTCCACGCTGATCCTCAACACATACACAATTCTCAGGCCATCTCACAACTCACACGATGCAATATATTATTACACAAAATATCTGATAACGAGATAACACCCTGACTACTCCATAAGGAGCTCGTTATTGAAATGAACACAAATGGCCTGATATAAAGCCCTGTTCACATGTAAATCAATCCACCGATCTCAAGCCAATTTCTGATTGCACCAACTTGGCTAATGACCTTTCAAAGGTCCATAGTAACTCACTTTTCCTCATAACACATAAGAACAACCATCATAACTGGAGCAACCTCCTCAGTTCATAACCCAATAAACAAAGTGCCCTCCAGGCCCGAATTCTCAAATTAATGATATTACCACAATCCTCATACTTGGTTCAAATCTTTAGTCAATCAAGTGACTACATTTCACACTTATACAACCTTCCTATTGGACAACGCTCCCAATATCTTCTGAAATAAATAACGGGTCCATACATCTAAACCACCGGATGCACTAACGTTGAAAAGCAATCAAAATCCTTAACCAGGATGCAAAGCCTCTTTCACAACACATCGATCTCAGGTGACGCTGAAGACAATACCAATTTGCTTTAATCATTCAACCCTTTCCTTGCACATCCGAGCCCGTGACATCCTTTTCAACACCGAACTGCAACCTTGACCCTCACTTCAAATTTCCATACCTCTCACCGCACCCAACGTGCCAATATACAATAGAACACGATTTTCATTATAACTCCGAAATCATTAATATTATAACACTTTATTATATACAAACCTTTCACTTAACTCATTTCAAGAGAATAATAGCAACACACAGGTAAATTCCCATAACCGTGGGATATGCGAATCCCTAAGTAGTGGTCCAAGCCACCATAGCCCTTCCGGAATCCGGTTCTACTTAACAAGCCATAATAGAAGAATACTTCCGAATAAAATAAATTATGGCGGCCGACAAACCTCACTCGTACCGCCACAAATCATACGCATAACTTGATCACGCTGAATGAACTGATTACAGACCCCAACATGCCAAATTCAACTATGGCTAATCAATCCCTTTCCTTCCAATTTATCCTTGATTGCCTTGGAAATAATACTAACTCTCTTCAACACATAACATACTCCCTCTACACTCACCCCGAGTGGCCTTGAGTCACTAGACCATACTTTCTCAAATCCCACGGACCATTTCATATTTCTCAAATGCTACACCACAAGTCAAAATATCATAGAACATTCTGGGCACCTTCTCATGAGCTGTTACAAATCTTGATCCTTAACTGTACTCATAGGCTTGAAATCATTGGGCACCACACTTTATCCCTTAGGACCTACTAGGACCGTTGCTAAGAGCCACCCACTCTGACTTGGTCCCGAATAAAATTAACTCCATGAATCCTCTAGCACATTAATACCCTCTCAACGAAGCACCTGGCAGAACCTCTCCCCTTTAAACCCGCTTCTTTGCAAGGCATAAATTCTGAATCTTTTCCCAAGTTCGAACATGAGCCCATAAGGCTAACCATAACACATCCTTAATAATTTCTCCGCTCAATTTACTACTTATGGTATTTTTCCGTAGCTGGGATAACCCCTCAATATGCAAATAACCAGAAACCTCACGGGTAGTTAACCATGCAACCCAATCATAGGCGGTGGGACTCTCCCACTTAGCTTGAAGCCATTATTACAAAACTCTGGAGTTCACCGAGATTCCTTAATCTCTTATTGACATAACCTTGCGCAATCAATTGCTAGCATTCTCGATATCTTACCGTAGAAACCCAATTTGATGCTCTAAATCATTTAACAACATCCACACAATAGTTCCCTTTGCAGCATAACCCGTAGAACTCCTCGCAGAAGCCTTGCCAAGCACGTGACCGCTAAACTGCTCACAGGAAATAACCCTCCTGGGTCCAAGCTCACTCCCTAGCTGTACCAGTCCATTTATCCCTCGTGGACACCCATTATATGCGCGACAACATCCTTCCACTTCAAAGTCATGCTACATCTTTCTTCATTTCAAGCAGCTCCTTTCCGTCATACCAAATCTCCTACCGCATAACAACACCATGCTTCAAATTAAATCTACAGACTTTCATTGCCCATCTCTAAAATCCCAGATCCTTCCAAACTATCCTTAGGCGCGTAGTCATCCTATTACTAGGCCCTATACAACCCCGCCACTCTCCCACTTTGGGAAAACTCACTCCTTTAATCAACTGTTCGGCATGCGCTCCCTAAGCCTGGCCTTTTAGAAGTTTAAAACTCCGCCTGACACTTCCCACATGCCTTTCTCATCTTTTGCTTCCCAGTCATTGGCTTAATAAAATTTATCTTCATAGAACTCGAATCCAAAATTTGCTACTAACCCCAAACTTTTCCGAAGGTCGTCTTTATTGAACCGTCAACATCTTGAAATACTGATTAAATACAGAACCACCGCACCCTGCAATATCTGACAGTTGTATCTCTAATACTATTTCACAATATCTTGTCCCAAGGCGAATTGTAGCAGATCATAACACTGATAAACTTAAAGCATTCAATTAGGACAACAACACCCCATATAGAGGAGAACTCCACCACGCTTGCAATTACCACGTTCCATTACTTCCACCAGTCCACACCTGACCATCCTTAGTTCGACTTTCCTTCCCCTGCTGGGAATAAAATACTGAATCCTTTTGATTCCACACTGAGTAAACCTCCATTCAATTCATTCACTTCCCTGACACGTGGGCAACCACCCTACCATCGTAACAACACTGCGGAATAATCGCTCATAAGTATTTTGGCAACCTGTGCCTAGCCTCAAGGCTTTCAGAAGTTCTGTTACTGAGCTAAAACAATGGAATATCCTTCCACAAGGCGACCATAATAGTCAATCAACTATACCGGGAGAATCATCCCGCACCACATCTGTAGTGCCATTTTAATTTTTCAACTTTCGATTTATAACAAGCATTCGCGTAAGATTGAGTAGGAAGAAATCAAAGGCGTAAGCCTCAAAGGAACCAAACCGCACGAAAATGAAATCAAGAAGGGAAATACTCCTAACAGCCCTGTAGCCTCCCAAGGATAAGTACAGACGTCTCAGTACCGATTCGCGAGACTCTACTAGAATTGCTCATGACTCGTGAGACCGACGGGAACCTAGTGCTCTGATACCATGTTGTCACGACCCAAAATCCACTAAGGGTCGTGGTGGCACCGGACACTGCTGTCATGTAAGCCAACCAAAATACTTAATCAAATCTCGTTTTTAACACTTTTGAAATTCAGGGTTTTCCTTCCATATTTAGAAATTTTTAAATAATAAAGTCTCAAACCGAATTTAAATGCTAAACAGTTCATACAATACTTCAAACTATCCCAGAACTCGGTGTCATAAGTGCATGAGCAATTATCGATAAGGAAAATAAAATACAACATCTATCCAAAATACAGTGGACAGGGTATAAATAATAAAAATGCTGAAAGGAACTACACTAGCTGCGGGTCGTCTCGAACAGTGCAGCTCACCTAGTCCCGGAGCCATCCATGCTGCTATGCCCAGTAGGCTGCTAGAGGTATATATACCCATGCAACAAAAATGTACAGAAATGTAGTATGAGTACGTAATCAACGTGTACTCAGTGAGTATCCTGCCTAATCCCGAAGGAGTAGAGACGAGATGGTCAACTCTGACATTCTCTAATGGTCCAATAATTATTCATCCTCAATATATATATATATATATATATATATATAT